>JAJOOS010000946.1:0-52915 GCA_029582725.1 Solanum chiquidenum | reverse complement strand
CATGACCCCTCTTATATTTCTTTATTCTAAAGTTATGTTATCAATGTTTGTCTGTCATCTTACATTGTTACAACTAACCCTCTAATATTAGGATTATGGCATTTAATTAAGTGTAGTAGCAATCACAGTAATCTTATAATTTTGTATTCTGTTGACCTCCACCTGCTACTACTCTGTAATGTTTCTTCGGTTTTTAGACGTTGACTGTGTATGTTTGCAAGCGTAATTAGTGTCGATTTATTATCACAATTTTGCTGATATACGAAAAAAAGGCTGAAGGTGTGAGATATTAACGCCTATTGTACATATATAGGGCAATAATATGTTACTTCAAAGATTGTCACGTTTCAGCTTTGTCGAAATCTTTTACTATATAGTATATAGTAATAAGTGAAATGAAAATATTAGGTATAAATATAATTTTAAAAAAATGACATTACTTATTAATTTATTATTATGATTTATGTCACGTACGTACTGTCACGGCTGATTGCTCTCCAACCAAAAGTATTTAAGATGACAGTGTGCATTCATAATTATTGCAAAGAATAAACGAATGAAATTTACTGTATATATACGTTATAAAGTGTTAGTTTGGCGCTGAGTAAGATTTATTGTATGAGGTAATTATTTGACGATTTGACACGACCTATTCATACTTTAACGCCTAATAAGATATTTTCTTCGCCTTTACTTTACATGGGATACTGTTTGTGTTATAAGAAAAAAATAACGGAGAAATTAAAGTTTTGATGCATGAAAAATTATTATCTTTCAAGAGTTGTTGTCGGTATATTTTTTAGGGATGACAATCAATTCTCTATCAGAATACAACAAAGCTAGAAACATATATGCAATTGAATACACTACTTCTGAAAGTACTTCGTATTTATATAACTTCAAAGATGAACCGACAAACTTTTTGCTCCCTTTCTAAACAGACAACAAACAATTTTTTTTTGTGTAATTTAAAATTTAAATAGTAAATTCAAATTTTAAATAAACAATTTATTCAAATTAAATTATGATAAAATAAATCTTTAAGTCCAAGTCATTTAGATATATATATATTTGACTTATTAAATTAAATAGATTAAATGAGCTAGGCCTTAAAAGGACCTAAAATATGACTTCTCCCATATTGAACTTTCTCTTTAAATTACAACTATCCCAACAGTTTGATTTAAAAAACTTTTATAAGGTCACTTAACTATGTCAAAATTAATTTATCTCCTTTATACAAGGTTACCCGTTATGGTGATAAATAATTGCTTCCAGGGACATTTTTTTACAAATAAATTGTCTAACAAGAGCATTAATCATTTTTATGTCTTTATAATTAACCAATAATTCAGTTTACTTAAAATATGAAATTTGGTGAATCACACCAGGAAGGATTGATCCAAAAAAAATAGGAAGCAGTTACACCCAATTACCTATTTAATGGAACCCATCAAACCTGAAATTAAGTAATATGTAAATTGTAATGTGCTTAACTTGACAGTTCAGTTACTGATCATTCCAAATGAAAGCTTTCAACTACTTAATTAACAAACCTAAATCACAAGCAATCTAACAAAACACCAATTCAGAAAAAAATTGACTCACACTCGATATTTATATCAGCTTAACTTATAATATACAAAATCCTCTTTACACAACATATTATATTTGTTACTCCTACCACTATATCATAGTTAATTTAATACATATTTTTATATTAATTTCATAAGTAACTATGATAAATTAATATAATTTAACATAAGTACGAGCGTGAAAATAAATTTAAATTTTGCGTTGCAAGATTTGTGTCATATTATATGTACCAAATTTATATGCGGTGACACTGGCAAAATTATATCTCAATGCCTGAAATGCCCTCGTCATAAAACATTGCCAAAATTCTCTATAATTTGAATGAGGTCAAAAGTTTCTTCTTTGTTAGAATAAATTAAATATGTACAGAGAAAAGTACATTTACATATATTGCGTCTTTTATAATCTTTCAGTTCCAATTCTCTTTATGTTGCCATCATAAATTAGATAACTAGATAGAGATATCTTTTATTTAATGTTTGGTGGACCAAAAGAGTAAATGCAATAATTTCAATTCCGTCTTTTTTGTTGAGAAAAAGGAAGAAAAATTATATTATTACAAGTGAAATTAAAACTTAGACAAAGCCTTTTCAATTACTCGATTATTTTTGTTATAGATATGTGTATATATGTGAAAAACTTTTAAAAAATTGCCACGGTTATATATTAAGTCTTAAACTCATACTCTTAATGAACTTAAAATAATTTTAAATTTATTAAGTTTAAATCATGAATTTACCTGTTATAAATGATATGGAATAGCATCGAGTCCCCTCCTAAATTTTGATAAGGAGTTTTTGAGCTATTTTTCCGCAGGACCTTCTCTACAGTATCGTCACAACAATAGAGTTTAACCATCAAGTTGGGGATGGATTGGTGTGGTTCCTCTATGCCTAGGACACCAGAATATCGAACCATGAACAAAGAAATGCATGAGAGAAAAACATATTAGCTAGTGATTGTGATGCCTCAATTCTTGACTGGAGGGGACACCAAAGGCCTCTCAGAAAATATAATACGTCATCCGTCCCATTTTATGTGAGGTAGTTTGACTCGATACGAAGTTTAAGAAAGAAATGAAGACTTTTAAAACTTGTGCTCTAAAATGAATGATAGAAATTTGCGTGACTATAAATCATTTCAATAAGGGTTTAATAAACAATTTAAAGTTAAATAGTTACTTAATATAGAAATGTGTCGTTCTTTTTGGGACTGACTAAAAAAAAATAAGTCATATAAATTAGAACAGAGAAAGTATAATTTAAATTAATCGGATCAATGTTTTCAAATTCCATTACAAAAAAGTAACTTTATCATGAAGCTCCCACTTAATTTTCAATTTACAGCAGTACACTTGAGGGACCTTAGTTTATTAGCTAAGACATACAAGAACAACATTAATATATATTTAGTGTAATTATACAAGTAAAATTCGATAAAAGTAGATTGTAGGTATACTTTATTCTTGGTTTGATAAAAACAAAAAGACTATTTTCAATAATTTCTCGTTTCAAATAAAAAGTATTCATGATAGTAACATAAAAGAAGACTCACCCTTGTTTCTCCTGCCTAAAATTTACTGAACCGTTTAATTTCAAATTTTCAAATTATTAAAGTTTAGGTTAGTCACAAGACTATGACTAAGAAATCTAGAAATTTTGTGTGAGAGAGAAAAGACATAATTTCTTGAAGAACCAAAAGCGAGAGGTCGGCGGTGTCTGTATCTATAAAGATTAAGACTTGGGAGTGGCATTTGCTGCAAAATACAACCAAAAAAACTCATAAAATTCATTTGACATTTATGACCATTGAGTATTGTTAAATGCAGAGTAACAAAATCCAAAATACTGTTACTCCTTTTTTTCTTTCTCAGTGTGTGATTATCTGTCACAGACATTCTTAGCCTTTTGTGAATTCTTGTCAGTGTCCTTTTTTGTTTGCACTTTTGCAGGCCTTCTCTCTTTCTTCTTTATTCACATTTTCTCATTTACCACTTTGCTTTCTCCACCATTGTTGAGATAAGCATTTTGCATATTCTTTTTCCATTTGTAAAAACAAAATGGGTATCAATACCAAATGGTTCTTGATTTTTTTTGTGTTGATTTTTGGGTCCAAGATTTGTTATTGTAGTGTTACTTATGATAAGAAGTCTCTCATTATCAATGGACAAAGAAAAATTCTGTTTTCTGGTTCTGTTCATTACCCAAGAAGCACCCCTGATGTATGGCATTTTCTTTCTTTTTTTTTGCTCTTTTTTCAATTTTTTTTTGTGGTTCTTGGTTTAACAATGGACAAAATGCAGATGTGGGAGGGGATTATACAGAAGGCTAAAGATGGAGGATTGGATGTTATAGAAACCTATGTGTTTTGGAATCTTCATGAACCTTCACCTGGCAATGTATTACTCTTTCTTCTTGTTTAAATTGTTCATTGTGAATATTTTTCTGTCAAATCTTGAATTTTTTTTATTCATATGTAGTAGTCGTTCTTTCTTTTTCTGAGAAGCATTGGTGAAAATGGTTTATTAATGTTTAATTTTTGTGGGTTTATAGTACAACTTTGAGGGGCGTAATGATATAGTTCGATTCATTAAGCTGATTCAGAAGGCAGGGCTTTATATGCATCTTCGAATTGGGCCTTATATTTGTGGAGAGTGGAATTTTGGGTAAGTTTGATTTTTGTTATCAAATTACTATATGAGCTTTGATTTATGATTGTGTTAACTTTCTGATGCCAAATGCTCTGTATAATTTTCTTTTTTTTTTTTCTTCCTAATTTCAGTGGTTTTCCTGTATGGCTGAAGTATGTTCCTGGAATCAGCTTTAGAACTGATAATGAACCTTTCAAGGTCATTCTCTATCTCTCTCTCTCTCACACACACACAGAGGCACACTCTTCAGAAGGGGATTGCATTTATGGCAATGGTTCGACTGGAAAAGTTTACTTATGTCTTCATAAATGTTGTGTTTTTGCTTTGGTCTATCGGAAACAACCTCTCTACCTGGCAAGGTAGGGGTAAGGTATGCATATACTCTACCATCTCAAGACCCCACGAGTGGGATTACAGAGGATATGTTGTTGTTGTTGGTTCAAGTGGAAAAGTAGTATGCTTGGAACATCCTAATGTGTAGTAGAATTTTGGTTAAAGAAAAAGTATAACATTTTGTCTCTCTAATTTCACAATGTAGGGGTAAGGCTGCATATACACTACCCTCCTCAGACCCCGCTTGTTATGAAATTGTTGTTTATCTTGGAAGCTAAATCACAGTGGACTGTAATTTCTGTCTTGTAGAGGGAAATGCAAAGATTCACCACGAAAATTGTCCAAATGATGAAGAATGAGAGGCTATTTCAGACCCAAGGTGGTCCTATCATTCTGTCTCAGGTATGATTTTCTACTATTTCACTCATGATAGAATCCACTTATTGAGGCATCTGGTGTGTACTTAACATGTGAGGAAACTCATAGACTGGATCATCTGTTTTCTTTCCTCATCCCATGTGCAATATGATGCTTTGCAATGATGAAGCATCACAGATACTTATGTTTAGAAGTGTTGATGCAGATTGAGAACGAGTATGGGTTAGAAATAAAACAATATGGTGCTCCAGGTCATGCGTACATGACTTGGGCGGCTAAAATGGCTGTTGAAATGGGTACTGGGGTCCCATGGGTCATGTGCAAGGAGGATGATGCCCCTGATCCAGTGGTAAGATGTTTTTTCTCACTATACAAGATTGGCTTGGCTTCGTTCATTAAGTAAACTGAGTGCAACACTCAATTCTTTTGGCTCTATATTTCAACTTGTTGTTTCGATTGTCCCTCATATTACCAGATTAGAAAATATTCTTATAGAAAGTCAATTATATAGGAAAGCTGATTGTGAGTGCTTGGGATTACCTAATGTTATGCTTAACTTAAATCTTCATTTTGGTGACAGATAAACACCTGCAATGGTTTTTATTGTGATTATTTTTCCCCTAACAAACCTAACAAGCCAATGATATGGACAGAGGCATGGAGCGGCTGGTAAATTCAATATACTTTGGCATTTGCGGTGTGATTAATACTTTTCCGTGTTGGGATGATTTTACTTAAGTTTCTTCATGTGTAAAGGTTTGATGATTTTGGCGGTCCAGTTCATCATCGACCAGTTGAAGATTTGGCCTTTGCAGTTGCTCGGTTCATTCAAAAAGGTGGCTCTTTGGTGAATTATTATATGGTAGGTGGATTTCCTCCAGCTTTTGAAATCTCGTTACTGCAGCTCCTGTATATGTAATTTAACTAATAACTAGTTCTCTGAAGTTCTATATCAATTGATGATATGCCTGTTGTTTAAAAGTGCATGTCTATTATGTTGATGCATGAAATTTATAATGCAAAATTACCCGTGCTTCGGAAAATAATCTTCTATAGTTATCTGAATTTTCATCTTGACCCATCACCAAGTCTAAACTGTTAAATTCAGTGACTTTTATGTACTTCTCATTCTTCAGACATTACATATTAATGTCTTACCAAATGAATATAAGAAACTGATATCAAGAGTTCGACACTAGTCTTTCTTAAAAAATAATTGATATAAATAGTTTTACTTATAAAAAATCAAGAGATTTACTGGCGCTATGGAATCAATCATGCGTGCAACTTGTGATGATACTTTTTACCTTAACCGATGTTTCTTTTTTCTCTTTGAACAGTATCATGGGGGAACCAACTTTGGAAGAACAGCTGGAGGGCCTTTTATCACTACCAGCTATGACTATGATGCTCCTATTGATGAATATGGTCAGAGACTGAGCTAGTACCATTTAGATGCACAACTTCACATGTAGTTCAACTTTCCTCGTATATACTAACTAGTTCTCCGTGCTTATTTTATAGGCTTGATTAGGCAGCCAAAGTATGACCATTTGAAGGAGCTTCATAAGGCTGTCAAGTTATGTGAACCAGCACTGATTTCTGCTGATCCTACCGTTACTGTCTTAGGGAACTATGAACAGGTGCCTTTCTTATCTCTTTTCTCTTTCTGTTGACTCTTTTCATCAGATTTTTGGGGGTAGGGGTGTTACTACGAGTAGACAGGGATGCCAGTAGATGCGGAGTACCACAGCACCCACCACTACTGCTTTGAGGAAGCAGGTGCAAATTAAAAAGAAATATTGGTTTCTTAACTACTTCAACTATGAGCGGGTGCAGGTTCACTCGCTATACCATACTTGCATCCGGCCCTGACACAGGATGAGTATGCAAATCAATGTTTAAATTTCTAATGACTATAGATGATCAATAATTCTTTGTTCTTTCTTTTTATTACATTGACACATTCTTTTACATATCCGATTCATATATGTTTGGCCTTTTAAAATTCTGAAATCATCTCCATTTTGCAGGCACATGTATTTTCTTCCGGCTCTGGACATTGTGCTGCTTTTCTTGCAAATTACCATTTGAGTTCAACTGCAAGGGTGACATTTAGGCACCAACATTACGATCTGCCACCTTGGTCAATAAGCATTCTTCCAGACTGTAAAAATGTTGTATATAATACTGCCAGGGTATGTATATATTACAATGGTTACTTACTCCTGTTGTATATCCTCTTCTCTTATTCATTGGTGCTGAAGAGTCATTCCCAAATAAATATTTCCCCGTTGCTAACGTTAGGTTGTAATCATTCTCAATATACCATCTACTCCCTACTTCCTAAGAAAATAATACTTCATAATAGTTGACAATATTGTGTCTACTAAACAACTCTTGGCTTTTTATTCCCATTAACTTGATCTACAAAGATGAGAATTCAAGCTAAGAGACATAGGAAGTAATCAGTTGCCAACTTGCAGTCTATTTACTGGAAAATGGTTGTGATGAAATCTTTTGCTCTTCAAATCAGGTTGGAGTTAAGACATCCACTGCACAAATGCTGCCCACAAACGTACAACTGCGCACTTGGGAAACATTTAGCGAGGATGTATCCACCATTGATGTGGATTCAAAGCTCACTGTTGTTGGTCTCTTGGAGCAATTAAATGTTACCAGGGATATGAGTGACTACCTTTGGTACACCACTAGGTATGAAAGAAAACATTTAAAAGCCTGCTGACAAACGTGTATATCTGTCTGACCATGTCATTGAACTTTTCAGTGTTGAGATAAATTCAGCTGAATCATTTCTACATCAAGGGCAACATCTGACTCTTACTGTGCAGTCAGCAGGCCATGCCTTACATGTGTATATTAATGGACGGCTTTCAGGTGCAAATGCTCTCCTTTAGTTGACTCATGGTAACATTTTAGTGTTGAGAAACATCAAAATGTTGGATTCTTTTTAAGAGTTCCCGGCTCCAATTACAGGTTCAGTTTATGGAAACCGAGAAAACCGAAGAGTTACATTTACAGGAGGTGTTAACCTGCATGCTGGAATAAACAGAATTTCCCTACTCAGTGTAGCTGTTGGATTGCCGGTTAGTCTCTTTTTAAGACTCACTCAAGATATCAAAGATTCTCAATAAATTACATGTGGGGGGAACAAATGACAGATTTTTATTTTGGAATAAACCTTAGTAGCAACAACTAAGTTTTACAACTTGAGTTGGGGGCATAAATGGCATGTGGGGGGAACAAATGACAGATTTTTATTTTGGAATAAACCTTAGTAGCAACAACTAAGTATTACAACTTGAGTTGGGGCATGGATGGTGGGAAGATATTTCTGCGTTTGTGGATCTCATAAATCACTCATCACTTTCTTGCTTGTCAAAATTGGTTTTTAACCTTTGTGTCTTGGTTTGTTGTAATTGAAGAACAACGGAGCACATTATGAGACATGGAGCGCAGGAGTCCTTGGGCCAGTCGTTCTTCATGGGCTAGACAAGGGTCAAAGGGACTTATCATGGCAGAAATGGTCATATCAGGTGCATATCCTAATTTCTTATTCATGCTTTGGCCTCTTAGATGTCCTTACCATAACTCTGAATGTTTTTGCTCAGGTGGGGTTGAGAGGCGAGACCATGAACTTGGCTTCAAATGCAATTTCTGCTGCTGAATGGGTAGGAGGCTCTTTGATAGCAAGGCAACGACAGCCTCTTACGTGGTACAAGGTATATATGTTTGCTTCTGTCTTTATGGAGGACAGGACAGAAGAATTTCCAAATTGAATTTCTCTACAGATGATTAGTAAACAAGGAAAAATGTAATATGAAGAACCCTTAAAAAATGTACTCACTGATGGAAATCACTTGTATACTATTTGCTGTAACTTTTGAAACATCAGAATTGATCACACTTCCTGATATTAAGATGTTTGAAGATAAGATTAATATTGTCGTATAGAGCAGTAATAATGAGAAATGAAAAGGTGGAACCTTGATCTTGACCATGAATACTGAGATTCTTCATGAAACTTTCAGGTATATTTCAATGCACCAGGAGGAAGTGATCCATTAGCACTGGACATGGGTAGTATGGGAAAAGGTCAAGTATGGATCAATGGACAGAGCATTGGAAGATACTGGACCGCTTATGCCACTGGTAACTGCAGTCCTTGTACTTATGCAGCTACATACCGACAAGGAAAGTGCCAATCTGGTTGTGGCCAGCCAACTCAAAGATGGTATGCAGATAACATTAGTATTTTACTTGATAAATGAGAAGATTAAAATGGTTGCTAACTTTTTAACATACTGGTTTCTTTTAGGTACCATGTTCCTCGATCTTGGTTAAAGCCAACTGGGAACTTGCTGGTAGTTTTTGAGGAGATAGGTGGGGATGCATCAAAGATTTCTCTTGTCAAAAGGTCAATTACATATGTATAGATATGATATTATTTAGGTACCACTAATTAGAAAGTAAAGTTTGGTCTCATAGAACGAAAAAGTTCTATGAAAAAACTCCTATTCTAGTTTTTTCAGCAATAAATAGCTTATTTGCTGTGCAAAATCATCTTTGTTCAAAATATGGTTGCAGTGCCACTGCTTGTCTTCCTCATCAGTGTATATATTTACAAGTTATTGTTGGAAAAAAGAATTCTGATCGAATTTTCATTTTTCAATTGCTTTAGATTCTTATTCTTTTGTACTTCCCAGGTCCCTGCAATCTAAACCATTAGATTTGTGTTACAAAAGCGTGTAAGTAAATTGCATCTCCTTAGCAAAGTAAATTTTAGTATTAAATAGATTTAATACCTCAAAATCCCCCTATGTGAAGGGGAGGTGTGCATAAATTTTCATAAGGTGCGACATGGCTTATCCAAATTTTCTCCTCAATCCCTATAGAGAAATGCATTTTTTTCTTTTCTTTTTTTGATGAAGTAGATATCTTATGTTTCTTGAGAAATACTTACCAGCAGAACCAGTTCATGGGATGACAGAAGAACCCTATACTAAAGTTATACTAGGAAATCAGTGCAGATATGCTTGGTTGATTGTTGATGGAACTACAAAAGGCACGCATCCACGTTGTTGAGACACACCGGCACTTGCCAAGGCCCTTCCCTGATGGTATTTTTAGTGTGTGTGTGACTCTGTATACACGAATATAACTACATAATCTTTATAAAAAATCTGTCAATATTCTTCGTGGTTGAAACCATCCGCAAGAGAGAATAATGACTGACGTCAGAATTCAGCCAAGTAAATTGTCTAGTTCAGATCGCATCAGTTCCTTGATCACTCCCAGCTACTTTGAAAGTTCCCGCCTTGAAGAACGTTCGTTCACCAAGAAGCAAAGAGCAAGGTGCAAAAATTTATTGTACTGAAAATTTATTTCACAAAGAACTCCATCCAGGCTTCTTAGCTATTCCAGTTCCTCGCATTGAACCTCTTATTTTCAATACTTCATCCCATTGGCCCAAACTAGCCCAGATATTTGACAATGAGACATATGCACCAACTTCGCTCGGTTCCAACTCTATGATCTTTTTCGCTACCAGCTTTCCTAGCTCAACTTCATCGTGCAATTTACAAGCAGCAAGTAATGTTCCCCAGATCAAAGCATCAGGTTTTATAGGCATATCACCAATGAACCTCTCAGCCTCAGTTAATCTACCAGAGCGACTGAGAAGATCTACCATACAGGCATAATGACGATAACCAGGTTCAATTCCGTAGTCTTTCATCATTGAATTTAGAAAGAAATACCCTTCTTCAACCAGACCAGCATGGCTACAAGCAGAAAGAACACCAACAAAAGTTACTGAATCAGGCTGGATTCCTGAATTCCTCATTAACTCATAAACTTGCAAAGCATCACCCCCTTTTCCATTTTGAGCATAGCTTACAATCATAGCAGTCCAGCTAACCAAATCAGGTGTCAAAATTTCTTTGAATGCTTTGCAGCAATCATCAATACTTCCACATTTTGAATACATCGTAACTACTGAACTTCCTGTCGATGCTTCTGATTGTGATCCCATTTTTATACAATGTGCATGCACTTGGATACCAATGCGAGATCTGTTAGAAAGAGCAATAACCCCAAGAACAGAAGAAATTGTAAAGGAACTACTATCTAAATCATTCATCAGCATTTGCTTGAACAGCTGAAGCGTGTCTTCCACATGACCCCTTTGAGCATACCCAGTTATCATGGAAGAACATGAAAACTTATCTTTAAGGGGTATCATATCAAAGAAACTTCTTGCCGAAACTAGATCACCACACTTTGTATACATATTCACAATGGCACCATTGGCAATTTGAAGCTCACCAACACCCTGTCGAAGAATGAAGCCATGAATTTCTTTGCCAGACTTCAAGGTCTGAAGAGAACTACATGCATTAAGGATAGCAGTTAGTGTCATTTCGTCAGGAACAATTTCCTCTACAGGCATCTCTCTGAAAAGTTCAACGGCTCTATCTGAAAAACCGTGTTCTACAAAACCAGCAATCATTGAGGCCCATGAGACATTATCCTTATCCTCAATCAGCTCAAATATAATATATGATTCCTCTATACTACCACATTTTGAGTACATCGTGAACAGAGAGCTGCTCACATTAACATTAGAGATTAACCCCGATTTAAGGGTATAGCTATGTATCTGTCTACCCAAGTCTAGACAGTCTACAACTCCCAAGACACTAGAACAACAGAACTTATCAGGTTTCAAGACCTCTTGGAATATTCTCCGAAACAGATGAATTGACTTGTCAGAATCACCATTCTGGGCAAGAACAGATATCATGTTAGACCACAAACTTAGGTGCTCCAGATTTTCAGCCTCTGCAAAGACTAGTTCAGATAAGGCAACATCTCCTATCTTCGAGTACATATTGATAAAAGACGTTTGCACAACTGAATCCTGATAAAATCCAGTCTTATAGATCCAAGAATGGATTTGGATTGCTTCTTTTGCCATAGTAGGATTAGCACAGGCAGCAAGCACACAAGTGACAGTGTAGTTGTTTATCTCTATCCCTTTATTCCTCATTTCTCCAAAAATTTGAACAGCAGAAATAGGATCGCCATTCTGCACAAAACCATTTAGCATGGCAGTCCAAGAAACAACATTGCTGACTGGCATCTGCATGAGTTCCCTAAATGCCTCATCCATAAACCCACATTTTGCATACAAATCAACAATAGAAGTCCCCACAAAAACATCACTTTCCAGACCACATTTTATAGCCGCTCCATGAACCATTTTGCCAAATTGAAGTTCCAACAATGAAACACAAGCATTCAGTACACTTGGAATAGTAAATTCATTAGGCTTTAAGAACTCACTCCACATTAGTCTAAAAATATCCAAAGCAACCCAATACTCCCTAGTTTTTACCGCCCCTGATATAATAGCATTCCAGCAGACCACATTATCACACAAATAATCATAAAACACCCTTAAAGCATCACGAAACCTACAACTTCTTGAAAACAATTCTATCATCCCACATCTTACATATCCATCCGAAAAAAACCCATTTTTCATCACAAGCCCATAAACCTGCTCACCCCACAATGTAGATGTTAAAGCACCACAGGCAGAAAGAACACTACCATAAGTATACATATTCATGTCAAACCCCAACATGTGCATCCTACAAAATAACCTCCAAGAATCTTGGTACAGTAATGCTTTATTTGAATTAGAAATCATCAGATTCCATGAAACAGAATTTGGGTTAGGCATTTCTTCAAGCACCTTGGCTGCATTGTCCATTCTTGAATATTCACCATAATTATAAAGCACAGAATTTGCAGCATGTGTATTGCCTTCAAGATTCTGAGTCTTTATGAGATGGGCATGGGAAATTTCGGGTTTTGAGTGAATAATATTTCTCGAATTGGTGAGAAACTGAATATCTGGGAAACTAGATGTGCTACCAGCAAAGGCAATGGAGGAGATCAATTTGCGTCCAAAAGGTGAGAGTTTGTGCTCCAGTTGCTGGTAACTGATAGAGTTCATTAGTGAACTTCGATCATGGGAAATATGCAGAGAGTTCACGGGTTGCCTGTGATGGATATAAACTGAATTGAGAAATGCAAAAATGTCTAGTGTCCGAAAATAAGTGTCATTTGGCAAAATTAGTAGATTAAAGAAATCAACTGGTTTACTAAAATGTTTTCCGACAAAAATATTTTATTTAATAGTGTTTGATAAATAAAAATAATAATATTATTATTAAATAACACTTATGGAGACGGTAGGAACGGGGAGAGGTGATTGAGGGTGGTGGGCAGGATGGTTGGGAAGGAAGCTTAAAATGTCACTCATGTATGCATCTAGTTTTCCGTTATTTTTTAGGAGTTCGTTTTTCTAGAGAGAATATTTTTCATATATAAGAATTGGAAAATTTTTTTTTCCCTATCAAACACACAATATACTATTAAAAGTATGAAATATAATTATATAGTTAAAAAATATATATATTATAATTTTTGTCTTGAATTCGTAAAGTGAAACATATTTTGATATAATTTTTTTTTTTTTGCTACTGGTGATAACAAAATCAGACAAATAAAATGAAATCGGAGGAGTATATTTTTTTCCCCGAAACTTTAGTATTATCTAAATCAAAATAAAATCATAGAGTCAAGTTCTTGGATTTTTTTTTTAATTAAAAAGTGAAAAATAGTCTTTCTCCTGAAACTTGATTAAAAAAATCTAACAAGGAAAAAGAGGAGCCCTGGTGACACACCCTGGCTTGGCTGGATTCATATATCTCTCTCCTGTTGTCTTCCTGCACAGTTCACACAGTTTGCAGTTTCAGGCGCATGACTTTTGTAGTGTTACACACTCCTCCTTCAGTCCATGGCTAAAACTCGTACAAATCGTCGAACCCTAGATTCTTACACAGTTAAATCCATCAACAAGACTGTTCGAGGTAAGTTCTATTTCATAAACCTTCTCTCAATTTTCCAGAAAAGAACTTTTTTCGCCGGAAAATCTAACTTGCGCTACCTGGAAACGTTCTTCAGCCGGCGACTGCGTGTTGATGCGAGCGTCGGAGTCGTCAAAGCCGTCGTACGTTGCTCGAGTTGAGAAGATTGAGTCCGACAACAGAGGTGGCAACGTCAGGGTTCACGTCCGGTGGTACTACCGTCCGGAGGAGTCGATCGGTGGCCGACGTCAGTTTCACGGCTCCAAGGAACTTTTTATGTCCGATCACCGCGATATACAAAGTGCCGACACAATTGAAGGCAAGTGTACGGTCCACACATTCAAGAGCTACACCAAACTCGACGCTGTTGGGAACGAAGATTTCTTTTGCCGATTTGACTACAATTCTTCTACCGGAGCATTTAATCCTGACAGAGTAGCTGTGTATGTACAAAGTTTGATAAAAATTGTGGATTTTTTCCTTACAATCTCTATTTAATTAGTACATTTAAATAAAGTGGTAATTGTCTTCAGATTTTTGCATTATCAGTAATTTATGAATCGGTTATTGCTTCTTGAGGAGCAGTAGTTTATTTTTCTGAATAAAGTTTTCAGTTTAAAGACATTCATATAGTTTCGTGCTTCAGAATCTGACAATATGTAGCTACAATACTAACTACGTGATGTTTATAAGGAAACAACATTTTTTTGGAAGTTCTTAACCTTGGTTTTATCACTAAGTATTCTTTTTGGTCCTAATTTGGCAGGTACTGTAAATGTGAAATGCCATACAATCCTGATGACCTCATGGTTCAATGTGAGGGCTGCAGTGACTGGTAAGTCTGATTCTTCACATTTTTCTCATGGTAGGTAATATATTATTATCTGGTTTCTTGTTTAGCTCTCAGTTACATGATGTTTAAAATCTTCTCAAGTTTTAAAGTTACTAATAAGAGGCAAATAGTGTAGTAAGAATTGTTGCTAAATAGTATAGGTCATGCACTAGTTTCCAATCTTAAAGCCTATTCCTATGTTTTATTACATGCTCTTATGTGTACTATTTTCTTTTTTCGATAAGTCACGATATAGTGCAAGTGCTAATTTCAAAAGAAAAGTTGGCCATTAGTTGCACCAGGGTATGCGACTCAAGCTGTTCATGAGTATCTGGAGTTACTCAGACATTTCCTGGTGGAGGATCATTATACCTTTTAACATGTTGTATGAATTCTGCTAGAATGTTGGGAGCAGGTTTACCCACATAGTGGAGTTACTCAGACGTTTCTTAAGTGCATGATGCAATGCAATTAATGTTCTACTTTGAAACACTTATTTCTCTTTGCTTTTCTATTTGTGTAAAAAAAAAAAGTTTCCTTGATGTGATAGTGGTAAGCGCCTTATTATACTGACAAAAAAGGTAGTAAGTTCCCTATTATATGGCCGTTAGATCTCTGTACTGCCATTAGCTTTTCTGGTATATCTTTAATTATGTATGCTGATGTGTTATGCATATCTATATGGCTGGTCAGATTTGGAATATGCTTTGTTCAGGAAGTCAAATTATGGAAAGAGTTTAGTTACACACGGAGTTTACACCAACCAAATAAATGTATGACATGTGCATTTTATCACTTAACCATAGTTAATTAACACATTCTCTCCTCAAATTATTACTTAATCATGTTAAATTGAAGGGGTTTGATTTAAAAATTGGATGTTGGTAAGGTTTTTGCGTCTAACAATATATTCATAGTGGGATAGACGATGTTTAATTTGACAGATTCTCTCATAGTATGTTAAATCTAGTTAAAAGCTAGTATTCCATATCCTATTTTTGTTTTTAATCATTGACGTTTCGGTAGAAACTAAGATAGGGTCATTCCCGAGGTACAGGAAATTGTGATCAGATACAATTTTATCTTTTTGGTGCACCCATGGAGTTCCATTGAGTATAGAAGATTGGATGTCGTTCGTTCATATTATGTTTTTTTTTTCTATCATATTATTATGTTGTTGATTCTCTACTTTTTGACGTACTGCTTGTATACAGGAAATTTCCTATCATTATGAAAATTGTTTACTTACAAAAAAAGGGGGGAATTTCCGAAAAGGTATTTCATTAGAAGGATAAAATTGGTCAGATCCCAAAACCAAGGTTAAAACAACCTTTTAATCATCCCGAGGGCTGATATATGGAAATTGATATACTTATTTATGTGAAAAGCAACTGACTCATCATAAATCATTTATTTCAGAGGGTTTTGATATTTCTGATCAATTTATTTCCATTGTGGTTTGAACACCAGAGTTCATGTTAAGTTTGGAGATTGGTCTATTCTGTTTTTACTCTGCTTGTATTGAACTTTCATCTCTCCACCTATCTGCAACTAGGTTGGGCAAAAGAACGAATGGAGTAACCATCAGGAATCTCTGCTCAAAGATAAAATTAGAGTCTTTAATGTGAAAACCGAAAGACGTCATTATTTTAGCTATCTTAGGTTGTCAAGCCTTCAATTATATTAGGTATGTACTTTTCTGCATCGTAAATCTTGTTTTGGAAGGATGCCAAGGTGTGGGAGAAGCCTTAGAGCTGAATACAGCAGAGTCTTGATCACCTTTCCTGACTGGATTCAGGTGAAAATATGGATTTTTTAGTTTGAGGGCTGAACATGTCTTCAGATAAGTTTTGTGCTAGCATAGTTGCATGATTTGAAGTCATTCATATGTGAAGATTCTTAAGCAACAAAGCATTTTCCTAAATTGGTACATCACTTGCGTCTACCTTAAACATCTGGATGACTGCAACTAAGTGCCTTTAATTTTCATCCAGGTTCCACCCTACTTGTATAGACATGACGCCAGAAGAAGCCAAGAGTCTTGACCACTTCTTTTGCCAAAATTGTTCATCTGAAGATCAGAAGAAATTGCTAAATTCTCATGCTACTTCAAGACATTCTGATATAAAGGTGAGCCCATTGCTAGATTAACACAAACATCCTGGTTACCTTTTTGATCCATCTTTCCATGATCTAAATTGACATAAGTATTTTATTTTCTATTTTCCTTGGCCTAAATTCACTGATGTAGCTTGTTGTATTCATTCCAAACATGCTGGTAGGAAAACCAATGACAAAAAAGATAAGTTGATTTTAGACTAGACATGCTTAGTAAAGCTGCTGCTTTATCATACCATTTGTTACATATGATGAGGGTAGCAGCTTGGGTGTGTAACCCATCATCTTTTGCAACATACTAGTAATGCCAAAGAAAAGTAAATATCAAATGTCATCAGACTGGGTGGGGTGGGGGTGTTGGAAAGAGATCTGAGTACTTCAAAGCTCCTATTGAAATATCAAACATGAAGGAAAAGGTAACTGATAGGAGAATGTTGGAATGAAAGATACACAGGTGAAGAAATACAAGAGGAAAAAATCATCTGAGATTTATGCATCTTTTCCGAAATTTATCTTCTCAAACCACCCTGGCAACTCATGATGGTAAGGCAAACTCTCTTTTGATGAAAAATAATTATGTCTCAGTAATAAAGCAGCTTTATTAAGGGACGCAAGTACTACTCAGTCTTTCTAAGCATCCTTTCTTTTTTCGGAAAATTGGTAATGTTAATTCCAAGCATCCATTTCATTTCTCCTCCGTCACTTCTTTAATTAGCCTTGACATTCCCTAAACAAGTGTACAGTATAATATATGCACATCATTACTGTTATTAAGTAATTTATTAATTTTTTGGTGAAAAGAAGGTCT
Source organism: Solanum chiquidenum (assembly GCA_029582725.1). Lineage (NCBI taxonomy): Eukaryota > Viridiplantae > Streptophyta > Magnoliopsida > Solanales > Solanaceae > Solanum > Solanum chiquidenum. The sequence goes on along the minus strand of JAJOOS010000946.1, from coordinate 35,237 downwards.
AGATTTCGATACATATATGTATATATGGTGAAACAAAATCTGGGAAAAGGAAGGTTCTCCAATGAACATTCAATGCTGAATATGGTCTGATTCTGTGCAAAAATTAATTGGTCTACGGCATTTCATATACATTCCGAGACTATTTCATGTACACTCTTGAGAGTATTGCTCTCGGGCAATGACGCAGCTAACGAGGTTCTAACTGTCGTCTATTGGTGGCTGCAAATAATTTATTGGGTAAGGTTGCCTTCGGATTCTATGCAAGAATGTTGAACAACGATAGTATAGTAGTCAGGTATGGATATTATGGGAAGTGGGGACACAAGGATCCACTTTAGTTTTGAAATGATGTTCTCAATTAACAGAACAAAAATAGATGTGTTATTTGGTTATTTTTGTTATCAAAAAGACATTTTCTGTAAGGAGTAGTTTGGTATGGAGGATTGGGATAGACAGTTATCGCACCATATATATGGGATAACTTATCCCATTATTATAGTACAAATGGTGGGATAAATAGTCCTGGGACTAACTAATACCCCTAACCGAACATAGGATAAAATAAGGAATCCTACATTTTATCTCAGGATTATTATCCCTCATCTGTCCATACCAAACGACCCCTAAGAGTAATCTCTTAGCTGGAACTCGATAGATTTTATTTAACGTCTTTTTTGGCGAACTGATCTTTTTCTGTTGGAGTAAACATTATTTTTAGTGTTGGAACCACAACTATGACAAAATCAGCTCTTAGCTGGAGTTCTTTAGATTTTATTTTCTATAATATTTTGTTTGGTGGTTATTGTCATATAGATATGCTACTGAAGCCTCAAATATCAAAATTTGACCTGAGTATTTCAGGTTGAGTCCAAACGCCGACGGAGGTAATACTTATTTGGCCAACGGGATGCAAGCAAACACTGAGGCAATTATAACTGCATCAGAAGCGACAATCATGTAGACTGATGTAAACGGAGCTGACTGGAACTTTGTATTACCTACTGGTTTGATAGGCATGCACCTTGTGTCCTTTAAGTAGGTCGAGGAAGTGTTTGGTTGTGTGTAATTATTTACCGTAGGTTTCTCTTCTGTTCTTTGACGCTATTTTCTTATTAGAGTGACATGGTGTTGTTTATAATAAATTAAAGTAGTTTAGTGTGTTTACTGTAAATACGTGTTGGTATTTGCTCGAGGCAGTAGCCCTTCTGCTAACATCTCCCCTATGGGAACTACTCAGTCTGGAAATGTTAAGACATTTTGTACTCTCCACTCTATTTTTGCCTGATCTTAGTTTTTGCCTGCTATATTTCTTGATTGTGCTGCGTATCCTTAATTAGTAGAGTGTTCACGCTTTACTTGTTTCTACTCGGCATCAGTGTTCCCAGTACACGCAAATATGTAAGACGCAAGTGGCATCTGTAATTGGAATATTGTTTGAACTGGAAAGGCATCTAACATGTCTTGATAGATAGGGCGTTTTTTACTGAAGAAATCATGTAATTCCTTCTAATTCACTGACATCAAATACATTGTACAAAGTCAGTGAAAAAATGGCATACAATTGTGCAATCAGTATGCAAAAGCTCACTGATGTCACACTTTTCAAGTCTCCTAAAAAACTTTCAGATAGCTAAACTGATATGCCTGTATAGAAAATTACAATCCTCACAGATTCCACGCCAGAATCGAACAGATCAACTGCATGCAAACTGCTTTTAGCTCAGATCTGCATTGATGTTAAGCTGTTTTTGCTCTCTTCCATACAATGACGGTGCCGCCAAAATCAGAGGAAGCTAACAAATTCTCTCCATGATTCCAAGCAATACCTATTACTGGATAGCCATGACCCTGCAGCCAAATACACCCCAATTTATTAATTCTCTTTCTGTGGTCGTCGAGATGATATAAGTCTGGAGATCAAATTTGCTCATCTTTTTTATACCTGAAGTTTGTTAACACATGTATTCCTTGGCCGAGTTAAATCATAGAAGTAAACATTTGCATCTTCACTTCCAGCAACTTCAAATTGACAGAACGAATAACTACGTCAGTTGTGGAAGAAATTCATAAACAGTAGAGACTGGTAACATGTTTTACATCCATGAAGCTTCAGGGAACAACACAGATGTTACCAGTGCAACCCAAAGAATGAAACACAATAGATCAAAGACATTAGAACTTTTTCATTTTTATTATTTTCCAAAAAAAAAAAAAAAAGACTTCCAGCTTGGTAGTTTCTTGATTGTAGTTTAAAGGTAGGAAGTGAAAGTCAATAAAACAAGGGATCTGTACCAAAACAAATCTCTCCACAAGAAAATGACTTCCAGCTTGGTAGCCAAACAAACTACAATATTAGGATCTCGAGAGGGAAAAAAACAAGCAGAGATTTACAAATTGGAAGTAGCTTTTAAAGAGAATAAACTTTTTATGAACAAATCTGATACATACCTATGTATTCTCCCTTTTCAAGGGAAAGTAAAGGACAGAAAGAAGCACGAATGCTGTGTAGTCGTGGAGCCAGCTTCAGTGAGCACCGGAGTGTCAAATAACCTTTCATCTCCAAAGAGACGCTGCAAGCCCAGAATACTTTCAATATGACTAGAAAAAGAAAATCAGAAGAAAGAGAAACCAAGACAAGAGGCATATATTTCAGTTTGACCTGAAAAAAGACAAACTTCCGTCACGAGTAAAAGCCAGCAAGACAGGGCCTCGTGCCAGCAGAGAAAATGTCCTGTACTCAACAGTTGTAACAGCAGATCTATGCTTACTGCTACTTCTATTCCGATGAGTTCGAGATAGTGCACCTGTATGGGAGTTCATACTAACTGTGTAAATACATCCCTGCAAATAAGAAAGCTGAATATAGTAAGCCTTGGTACAGAGAGGTCTAGAAATTGTAATGAAGAATAATAGGGACAAAGCAGGTAACCTGACTATCACCGCAGAAAATAAACTGACCAGTGTGGTCATGGTCCATGGCAGTGACTTCGCCATCGACCACAGTTGTACTGATCGTTCTCCCCGTGCTAAAATTGAACACCTGAATGTTAGTTTTAAGGTTTAGTTCTCAATGAGGTGGAAGATAAAGAGTGAAATGAAGGCTGTGACATATTCTATATGGTGAAAAAATATATATATACAGGGATGCAGCGTCATCCAATCTGTCAGAAGTAATTTGAACATGTGTATGAATCCACCAACAGTTTCTGCAGGCATATAAGTATGAAGTAACCTACTTGTTTTTTTTTTTAGAATGAAGTAACCTACTTGTTTTTTTTTTAGAATGAAGTAACTTCCTTGTTTTTTTTTAAGAATGAAGTAACCTACTTGTTTTTTTTTTAGAATAAAGTAACCTACTTATCAAGTGCAACAATATCCAAATCCAATTTTAGAAGCAAAAGAAATACTCTAGTAGGTTAGAATGTCGGCCTGATTAAATTTGTACTGTTCCCCTAAGATTCTCCAGATTATTACTACTGTGCCTCAACCACTCAGCCAACCCCTTGGGGATGAAAAACAAGTGTACCTTAATGCATTTTGGAAACGTTATCTCTCTAATAATCTAATTTCATGATGACTGCTGTGCACATGAAAATATCCTTTCCTCCTTTCTTTGTTCTATCCTCTTTCCCCGGAGGACAGATAAATATTTATCATGTGCCCATGAAGAAATATTACCTTAATTAAGCCAATAAATCTAGCAAGGATATGTACAATGATTTATACTGTAGATCTAAACAATAGAATGCGTTCAGCTAAAAAGCAAAGGATAATTACATTTATTTCTTTTTTTGCATTGCCAGCAGAAAGAAAGTTGTTGTTCACCTGTAAAATAAAATAAAAAAGGCAACAAAGAAAGAACTAATTTTAGTAAGTTATTTAAATGCATATAAATGCCAAGCCTAAAAAAGAATTTGAAGGCGCTTCATGCAATAAGTTATACAGCTTACTGAATGGATAACAGTTACAAAATATAATAGAGAAGAAAAAAGCTGAAAAGAAGATGGAGCCAAAGAAGATGGTTTATTGTACTGCCAAGCAAAAGGAGAACACATGCAAATACGCACAACACAAGAAATTTGCATGCAAACATGACTTATGAAAACCTATGAAGAATGTCATCTAGAAAAGTCTATTCTGGTGGTTGCAGAAAATGTGTACTCATAACCAAAAGGTACATCTTTGCCCACTTACAGGATGAAATCGAATACAAAGCTGTGAAGAGACTCCATAAATCACCCTAATGCAAAGGCCTCTAGAAATATCCCATACTCTGACAGTTTTATCCATTGAAGATGATGCGATGTACTGATTGTTTGTGGAGAAGTCAAAATCTGAAAAAAGGACAGATTTCAAATATGATATCAGTAACATGTTAAACATACATAAAGCATAGCTAGCATTTAGTCACTCTTGACGGAGGCACAGACTTGCAATTAGAGTCATGAAGAGGGGCATGCTAAGAAAATCAAAAGAAACTCCATAAGAGCACCATAGTGTGGTTTCTGGCTTTCTGGATTACTCAGTTTAGACCATCAATAGATTGGGGTATGGACTTAAACACATGTACTAATTTCGCATATCCAGAAAACTGTGAGAATTAAAAGGATTCTTTACAAAACCAATATCAAATTTGAAATAAGAGGTTTAAAAAAAGTACGAACATTAAAAGACTCGTGTGATGATAAAAGCTCTTGGCAAAGCCGGGTATCAAAAGAAAATGCTTCCTTTCTGTCAACTCAAAATGAGGCTTAACAACAACCACCAACATTTGAGCTTGGATCAGAACTAATAAAAAATTAATAAAAGAAGCTAAATTTTTTGTAACGTAATAAAACTGCTGTTTTAGTGGGTCCTATTTACATGGGGAGGGTGTTAGACAAACAATAATATCTATTTTTAACATTTTAGGCATCAACAACATGTTTTCATTTCCATAGATTTGGCGGTTGGATTCATTGGGCTTTGGAAAAATCAAACAAGCCATTGTGAAATGGACACGCAATTAAGAATCACACTGTGATAGAAACAAATACTGCAGGTGCTAACTCCTTTCCCTGAGTAAAAAAGCTACTCTCTCCATCTCAATTTGCAATTTGTTTAACCCTTACTACAGCCCCCCCTGCATAAAAAAACATAGTATTTTGGTATTAAGAATACTTTGGTACTTTCTGCAAATTATTTTGTGACAAAAGCCTTCCTTTCTTCCTTAAACTGTGTCCATGTCCAGCCTAATACTCCCATTCAAATTTGGATGGATAGAGTATTAAACATTTTCTATGATTCACGGTGTCCTTTTTTCAATGTTTCAAGGTTCTGAGTTAAATGTTAATCAGTTGAATGGGAGAACAAACAATCACAAGGACAGAAGACATGAGATTTACTAAACCATTTCCATTTGGACATTGCAAAAGTCAACTGACTATTCTGGACATAGCTTCTGGTCAGAACTTTTATAACAATTTCTGTGTTAAACCTTGTGTCACTTCTACCAACTTAACCCAACAAATACTGGAAGACTTATTTCTCCATTCGCATACCCCTAACCTAAAGTTTGACACAAAGCAGGCAAAGCTTCACATTGCTTAGGTGGTGCTTCAACTATGGTGAGGACCTAGGCGTGCACCTTAGCAAATAGCAAACCAACAATCTTTGAAAAACTTTAGTTGATTTCAAGGAACTCACGACTCTATCTTGTAAGGTAGAACTAAACATAAATACACCATCAAAGTGATTTAGTATTTGAACAGATACATACTGAATGGATAAGTTGCGGATTAGACATAGGAAATTAGAAATTAAGATTAAGGAAACACAAGATACTATACTGAATTAGTAACTTAACATTTGCATCTGAATCAAAGATCTAAGGAAAGTTGATTTCTTCCACATAATTTTTATACCAATCCTTCACTAATTAAAATTTCTACCTTTTTAAAAATTCTCCTACCCATAACGCTTTTGTGTTTATCGTTTTTTTTCCTTTTTTATATATTAGTTCTTCTCTGGACCCACACATAGCGGGAGCTTAATGCACCATACAGCCCTTTTTTAGTTCTTCAGTTCCTTTTTCACTAAAGCCCCAAATTGAGCTTTAAGTTTAAAACCCCGATAGATTTTGGTGCTTTTCTACACCTTTTGCCTTTGACAACATTGATACAGGATTCTGCTTGCAACCTACTTAAGACTGGTTACAAATTTAAGCCACTATTTCTAATACATTTTTACAAAGGAAAAGTACAACACAAACAACTTTGATATATGTACGAGATTAAAGACTAAGACTGCAGAATCAATACCAGTTAATCCAACCTGTGACATCTTTTGAATGCCCTATTAACTGCTTAATGACTGAAGGGGGCATGGAGACACTGCATACTGTCAAACTGCCATCGGTTGCTCCATATGCAAGTAGATCAGAACTCATATGCCCAAACTTTATAACCGTAACTGAAAAATTAGATTAGTTAAGTTCATAATTCAGTAAGATGAAGAAAGAGATTGACTGATTCCGATATGAAAAAACAATTACCCATGGCCTTGCATTGGTCAAAAATGCAATGCATCCCCACAAAGGAATATGCAGGTTCCAACCTTCTACGTGGCCGATCATCAGTGTCACTCGCATTTGAACTGAAACTAGTAGTCCGACTCAATGCTTGACTTGCTTGACTGGGACTTCGTAAATCCTGCATAAACATGAGATGGTGAAAATTGTGCTAAGAGAATTATCATTTTTCATGCAACTATAATGACCAGAAAGAACCTACTCCGATCTTCCAGTGAGTGACACACCAAGAGCATTGGTATATGGCTGGGGTCTGGACCTAGACTTGACCAATTGATTTGGCAATGACCTTAGCATTCATCTTTGCTAAAAAAGTTAATCTAATAAGCTCATATGTAAGAGCTATAGACCAAGAAGATTGAACAAATCGAGCAATTGCATGTTCTTATCATCTCCATGCTGGAGTATATTATGACACTCAAATCAAGAGTCTGAATGTAACTATGTATACATTTATAACCCAAAAAATCCATGAGTTGATTGTTATTCAACATCTCTAGATCAAGTGCAAGACATGTATTTGCAAAAAGGACCTTAAGGAGACATTAAGGTACATCTACAAATATAGAATCTCAAACATGGAACTAGCATAAACAAATGCAGATTTGAAAAATGAGAACTCTCGATAGATATATAACCAAACAAGCATACCATGACAATCTTGTTCACCCCCACTTAACCCTCTACACAACAGAAAAAGAGAACAGTGCAGCATTCCATGGTCAAACTTTAAATTCTTCAAGTCTTTTTTTTAGGTTATAACATTTGTGTAAATACAAATAAAATCAGTACATAGGTTGTATTGAAACCATATGTACAAGTGAGGACAAAAAGGTAGTTTAATAAACTTACTCAGCACTTAAACCAAATGTATCAAGCAATTAGCATGTAATATTCCAATAGTAAGAATAAAAGATCATTTAACACATTAAGGGTCACCCAGAAAATGCTAGACAGATTTCAAAAGGAAACAACAAAGCATATCATTAAATCCACAAAGAGTCCATTCGTATATGCCACATATATCTCAAATAAACTGAGAGCTCTTATTTAAAGTAAGTCAACGTAAGTATTTAAACAAACATGAATTCCCACTAGGGGTGTGCATCAATCGGTTAATGTATTATTGGTTCAGTTTATCGGTTTTTTGTTTTTAAATATGTTAAACCAATAACCAAACCAATAAGAACGATTTATCGGTAGTGGTTCTTAACGGTTCGGTTTTCGATTTAACAAATAAGAAAATACTTGTAAAAAAATATATGACTTTTCTAGTAAATTTGATGCGAAAACACAATAATGTAACTTTACAAATACTCATAAAATAGAAACAATAATAACAAACATGAAAAGAACTATGCAAGTGTAACACAAAGAGAAATTAAGAGGAATAGGGTTCTTACTTTAGATTTACCGTTTTGTATAATATGAAGTGTGAATTGAAGGCTAAAGGACAAAGACAGGAACTAGTAACGTATTGAGATTAATATATAATATTTATGTACAAGTAAAAGTAGTAAATCACTAATCTTAATGGGTTATCGATTTACCCAATAACCTAATATTAAAAATCAATACCGAACCGATAACCCAATAATTTTTTTTATAAAACCATTAAAATCCGTTAACCCAATAACCCAATAACAATAAATCAATAACACTTTTATCGGTTCGGTTTATCGGTCGGTTCTATTTTTGCACACCCCTAATTCCCACAATCTTTTTTTTCCATAATTATAAGAATACGTTTTATAATTTCAAAAAAAGTACATTTTATTAGTATTTCAGATCATATTTTTAGTACGCATTTCAAAATAAAGCATTGTTATACATGAGTTCTTACATTCGAAATATTAACATTATGACATTATAATATATTAAAGTGTTATAGGTTTACTGTTTAAGTTTCATTTCTAAAGAATATTCAGAAGGTGCAGGTTAACAGCTTCCAAAGAATCCAGTGATTAAAATTACTTAGTTGTATGAATTTCACCCTTCAACTTAATTCGTAGGGTGCAAACACAATCTATCATCCAAATACTTTTTGGATGACATGTCATGGATAGTCAAATACTCATCAATCATCATAAATAGATGCACGCATAGGCTAGTTATGAAAAAATATTAGTCAAAGACAACCAAAAGATGCATGCACATACCTTTAAGGAATTCCAGCTATCCGACTCGAGTAACTGGGAAACTGGACTTGCTGAAGGCATCCATCGCCCACTGATGCATCAACCAGTAAATTATCCTGATGTCAGATTGTATGGAGTACGAACTTCAACAAATGACATGAAAAAGATAAAAATAAATAAATAAAAAGCTTCGTGTTGTAAAGTTTTACATTCCCCAAAATTCGATGATGTCAAAACAATTCTGAAACGGAGAAAAGGAACGTGCAACAAAAGTCAACTGAGTATCTCTTTCTAACAAAGTTCAAGCTAACCCTTAGCCTGGCTTAATCTCAGTGGAAGACTTACTCAACAAAGATAATTCATGAAATAACTTAGAATGTTATAAAGGAAACATTCACTGGCCAATAAGGTAACTCATATCTTATAACAAAATAACTGAAATGAATAAGACTAATGAAATAATAATGTCTAACTGTCTATGAAGTCTTTAATACTATGAGGGATATCGGGACAAGACCCCCGATCATCCTAACAACTAAAATAACAAAGCAATAAAAAAGGATCCTCCGAAAAGTAAGAAGGTGATTTGATAAATGAAAATTACACAAATGGTAAGAAGTAAATAACCAATTATGAGTCTTAATCAAGCACACTAAGCAATAAAGGGGTTGCATGCTACTAGAAGAAATGAAGATAGATCTCAACCACCTGTTCCCTGGGGTACTTGGTCGGCTTGGTATTTGCAACGTCTCCCAATTCCTTGGCCTACTAATATAATTACGATAAGCTACGTATCCTTTTCCATTGCATCTCCAGTCCTTAAACAAGCAATAAAGTTCTATCAAGTCACTGCATAGCTAATCGCAACAAATACAAAGATCCTACTATCAAAATGTAGGATAAAGTTGCATATAGTTTACACAATGAACCACAAAAATCAATTTAAACTGAGATAAACCGAAAGTGCCACAAATGCATGTCAAGTAAGCAATGAATTGTTCACAATGAAATCCTATATACGACTGCGAACCAGGTTACCACACGGATGTATTTAACATTTGATTCTGAAGAGAAATCACGCGTACACACAGCGATGATGCAGTTACATATAATCACGTGCTCTAACATATGCGTGAAAGAAGCGTACCTTGCGACGAAGCACACCGGATTCAGCTTTGCGATGAAGGAGGAACCGGCGAATTCCAATGTAATTTGGATCTGAATCGGCAGGCACTGGCTGAAGCATACAACTGAAGAACTCAGGATTTGCAGTAAAATCCTTTTTCTTCTCAATATTCTCCTCCTTCAGTTCATGATCATCACCTTCAGGCGAGCTCCTCTGAATTGCCGTCGATTCAGCCATTTCGAGAAAATTCAGGTGAACTCTTCATTCAAAAAATCGCCTCCTCCGGCAACCAGATCGTGGAGGAAGCGCTTTTGAAATTATTATTTTTTCTCTCGGCGATGGCTGAAAACGGAGTTGCCAAAATGTGAATTGTGACAACTAAGGCGAATGTGCAATTGAGTTGTTTCCGTCTCCTGCGCCATTTTTTGGTGACGGTGCATCTTATAAAAAGTTTGTGGCGAGTTACTCCCTGTTCTTTCTATTTTTGTCATTTCCTCCCCGAAACTATAATGCTTTACGAGAAACACCCTTCTCCTTTTGATTTTTCCACTTTCTTCCCATAAAATTCGTTTTTATTTTTTTCCTTGCCAAAAGTATTGCGAACAAGCCTTTCTAGCTGTCCCAAATTACATTTATGCCCAAATTATAGTTAAATTAGACTAGAAAGAAGAAATGAATTTATATAAGTTGAATGCCATTTTTTCATTTCAATAAAAGGAAAAGTAATATATGGAATGGTGAAGTAGCTATAAAGCTAAAATACGACTCAATATTTTATATAAAGATTTCCTCGAATTGTATAAATTTAGAGATAAAAGAGCACGATTGGTTTTGGAAACTTATTTTTTCCCCTAAAACTCATTCCAACTTTTACTTTCTTTCTTTCTTCTATATTTCATTTGCTTCGATTTCACTAATTAGAAAGCATTTATTTGGTTTTTGGATTTTAATATTACTTTTCAAAATATTATTACTTTTATGAAATTGTTCTTCCAAAATCAAATCTAGACAACAATTGTTCTCTTAAAATTGACACCTTAAATTAATTATCTCAGAGTCAAACTTAGAACTAACCTAAACGCCACCTACCTAAGGTGTATATTGTTATTATGAAGCTAGCAAGTAAATTTAATTTTTTTGTTTTAAACCTTTTTTTGAATCATTGAATTAACTAAAAGTGAAATGTTCAAATGTTGTGAAGATTGGTTCAAAAAAGGTACTTTCAAATGCCAATGTTTTACGATGTTAATGGTGTAAAAGGTGAAATAGTCCGTCATATTGTAACTCATTACATATGCATAAAGTAATACTTGAATTTCATGGGGGGGAAATTATTCACATTTGTACTTTGATGTTACCTTCTATAACTTGCAGGGTAATTTTTTGTTCAACATATTCTTTGTGTATCAGTTGCATATGAAAACTCTATAGTCCACTGGCTGGTTTTGCAGCTATATCTCTCATTAGGAAATATACATACAACAACATACCAAGTGTAACTGCTATTGTCTCATTACGTGTACCTTGTAAGGAAACAAAATTACAGAATGCTACATAGGAAAAAGGAAAGAAAAGAAAGTTGAGATCTCGTGTATGTCATCCTGATTTGGCTGTTGTGGACTCATCAACCGGGTGCCAAAAACGATTATTAACCCATAATTTATCAGCTTCCACAGCATATCCATCTTGATTACGATGCCAACTATAATAAGCATGAGTTCTATTCTTGATGGCGAGAGTGGCATGTCCAAAACTGGCCTCGCGGAACGCAGAGTAAGCTGGTTGTGGCTCTGACATGCTGAAATTAGTGTACAAGATATGTGATTATTTGACTGACAAATGCCAATTACAACAGATAAAACTTTCTAGACATAGACGATTAGTGTTACTTGGTGGCTAGGCCTTCAAGATTTCCTCCATCTCCAATTGTTATATAAATTGGAGCAGATTGATCTTTAATAGGACTGCATTCTCCATTGACAACGTTATAGGCAACATTAGATATCCGTTCCTGAAACACAATAAAAAATTTACATCTTCTATAACAGATGAAAGTATGATTCTCACATAAGCTACAGAGAACTGAATGAGTTGTACATACGGTTCGTTCATAAGCATGAACATGACCTGCAAACACCATATCCACTTTGTACTGTACAAACCATGGCTCATACACTACTCTCATGGTTTCCCCTTCCATATAGTGATTGTTGTAGCTGTTATACCATGGAGAATGTACTAAAACAAACAGCCACGGAGTCTCAGTCCTGTTAACCTTTGGTAGTTCTTTCTCTACCCATTTATATTGAGGAGTGTATTTGCCTAAAATTTGAAAAGAAAAAAGGAACTGTAAGAAAAACAGACAAATCCATAAGTCCTGAATTTTCCGAATAGCCTTTAAGTCACCGAAAAAATGCATTATGAATTATCGGGAAGCAAGGTGAATGTTGTTAAGTGTGTGACCATCAATTAAGTTGTTAAGTAGTACTCGCAAGAACGTCATATCCTTACCATGTGCCGAGTATGAGGATAAAACTATGATATATGCTGAAGCTCGCTTGATTGAATACCAAAGTGGAGATGTGCTGTTTGATGCTTTATACGGGACATGATATCTATGAGTGTAGGGCTTGAAGGGTTCTGTTTCCCCCTGCAGATAGTAACAAAATGTATTCATCAAAATTCCATTGCAAAACCATCTAAAATCCAGAAATGCATTAAATCTCAATGAGCTAATATTACGGTATCACTTACAATTTCAGGAGCAAAATCTATCTCATGATTTCCTGCGGTCCAAATCCAAGGTTGATAAGCAGTACTTCTCTCTGCAAACCTTCCCCAAGTATCCCATCTGTTATTGTCATGATTTGGATACTTATCTGCGTAAGATATGTCCCCTACGAACAACACTGCTTGCCCCTTAATTGGATTAAATTCATAATGTGTGAGTGTCTTGTTTGAATCGAAACTCTGACCTAGATCCCCTGTAATGAAATGCAGGATTGACTAATAAACACCACACAAATGAAACCTCAAAAGCAATGGTAAAATAACCTAAGAAAGCTCCAACAGCAATAATATGGTTGGAGTTGTTACCTATAAGACCAAATGTATAGGGTACATCAGGCCCAACTTCTGGAGGAGTTACGAACCAGAAGGTTCGTGCTACGTGCCCAATCCCAATCTTATAGTAGTATTTGGTATCGAACTACAAAAGGAGAATTAAATCCATTGTCAATTTGAGCATCCCAATATTAAATTTTGTTCAAGGAATGAAAGAAAGAATGTTAACCTTCAAATGTTCGATAGTACAGTGGTGGATGTAACCAGATGTATAGTTATAAAACTTATAGGTAGTAACTTTTCCATTGGCCTTATTCTTTAGCTTGCTTTTCTCACTCCAGTATACTACTGTACTTGAACCAGGTTCATCCATAGTCACCCATGAAACAATTACCGCCTTTCCCACGTGATCTCCTTGTGTTATATGAACCTTATAAAGAAACACCAACTAGAATCAATTGTCAAATAAACCAAATTCCATGAAACTGACAAGCATAAACAAAACTTATTACATCTGATAAAAAATTTAAACACTATGCTAGTATTTTCCACAATAAAATTTTGACAATTATCAAAACAAGGGAGTTTCTTCACTAATGATTTGGTCGAAAGTAGTAAAGAAGAGGGACTGAACAAGCAGCTAACATAAACTACTACCATACAAACCACCCCGTGGGAGGCCTTTCAAAGGCTATCATTTGTAGGACGAGACTCGAGAGCCTAACCTACTCCCATAAATTCCGACCTGTCTCCTTGGGAATGAGAATATGAAGATACCTGTTGAGGAGCATTATATCCAGGAAGAACACGGAAGACATCACTATCCAGAGGCATATCAATTGTCTTCTCAACTTTCCTAACAAAACTACTGGTGACTCCGCCATGGCATAAAACTGACTCATTCACAATCAAACTTAGAACAACGAAAATGCAATAACCAAACACACCCATCTTGTGGGAAAACTCAACTTTCACATTAATCAAGAGTAGTAACTTCTATATATAGGCATCCAGGAAACACGATCCCTCCAAATGCTCCAATCCATTTTAGTCGTCAAGACAACATGTTCAAAATAGTTGCATTTTAGAAAATCAAAATATAATTCGTGATTTGTTTTCACATTTGGTCTTATGTCAATAAAATATGGAGGTGCACAAAAATAAACTTATGTATGAATTAATATGATTATAATGTGGATCATATGAATTAATTTTAAACTTAAATCGGTCAAAAGTTTAGTTAGTAGAAGGATCCATAATAATACGATCTCACTATTTATGTTGAATAAAATTCCATATCAGCATTAAATTCTCATTCTTAAGGTTGTCCCACGTCTAAACACGACGTTCTTCCGATGATTAATTGTACGATGCTGTGCAAAACCCTAAACAAGAAGTATTATTTGTTGTTAATTTAAATATAATACTTATTTAAATTATTATTTAAATTTTATTGTATTGGATCGTTAAATCATTATTATGTAATGATAAAATTCTTGTTTTATGTACTGATCAATTTGGTGTGATCGCTTTGTTATCTTACTTATTTTCTTTCATTTCATTTTATTTTTGTTTATTATCTAATAAATAATCATAGGTTATTCTTTATCGTTTTTATGATGACTCTATATTGTACCCTAGTTTGAGACGAGGGTCTTTCGAAAACAATCTCTCTACCTTGAAAAAGTAGTGGCAAGTCCAACGTACACTCTACCCTCCTCAGAATCCACTTTCTGAAATTTCATTGTGGTTGTTATTGTTGTTTTAGGTTTATCCCCTCAAATTGTGAATGTCTAATAATGTAATATAATGATGTGGATTGATACAATCTAATCAAACGTTATATTCATCAAAATAATATAATATTTTCATCACAATAATTTAATACAACACATTATGAAATATTATGTAATAACTATCAAAACAAAGTGTAACACCTTGTCACGGGGATATCTAAATCAATTTGTATGTATCTTAATCAGTATTAACTATTTTTCACCGGAATAAATACCAGATAAGCATGCACTTAGAGAATATTATTTTGTATACTCATATTTCATACATTTTTTATTTTTCCTGGTCCACTGATATATCTGATTAGAATTAACGCTCCACATGAGTACGATTATTTATTTGACACTAAATTACTCGCAAAGGCGTGTATTATATAAAAACCAAAAGGATGTGAAATGGGGAAAAAGATTTCGGCCGCGTGCTCATGGATATATTAGTTGTTAATTTACTCATATGATATGTCTTATGTCACGTTTTTTCGTTAATTAATTAATATTAAAACTTAATACATTTGCTATTAATTTATATCACA
This sequence comes from Solanum chiquidenum, assembly GCA_029582725.1. Lineage (NCBI taxonomy): Eukaryota > Viridiplantae > Streptophyta > Magnoliopsida > Solanales > Solanaceae > Solanum > Solanum chiquidenum. The sequence goes on along the minus strand of JAJOOS010000946.1, from coordinate 20,016 downwards.
ATGATATGTCTAAGGCTTTACCCAAAAACAAAGAGTCTTCTTTCTCTAACTTTGACAAATTTTAAATATAACATTATAATCAATTTTTAAGTTCTACTTTTTATATTGGTTCCAATTCCAAGTGTAAGCTGATTTAACCATCAGCCATTAGACAACCATGTAAAATAATTTATAATTAAAGAAAATGACTAATGGTTAGAATTATAATTTGGATAAATGAGTAATATGAACAAATGTATGTCCTTTCGATTTTCTTTTACGACGTTTTTTACGTTTTCCACACAATGACTCTTCTGCCATGTCCCAAATGGACGTTTTACAAATTATGAGGCAGCAAGAGCTTGAAATAATGAAATATTTATTCATCAAGTACACAATGTTACTGAGGAAAAGGAAAGAAAAGATAGATGAAATTTCGTGTATATCATCATGATTTGGCTGCTGTGGACTCATCAACTGGATGCCAAACTCGGTTGTTAACCCATATTTTATCAGCTTCCACAGCATATCCATCTTGATTACGATGCCAACTATAATAAGCATGAGTTCTATTCTTGATGGCAAGAGTGGCATGTCCAAAACTGGCCTCGCGGAATGCAGAGTAAGCTGGTTGTGGCTCTGTCATGCTGAAATTAGTGTAGAAGATATCTGTTTAGTTGTCTCACAGAAACGCCAACCACAACAGATAAAACAACTCTCTAAACTTAGATTAATCTTACTTGGTGGCTAGGCCTTCAAGATTTCCTCCATCACCGATTGTTACATAAATTGGAGCAGATTGATCTTTAATAGGACTGCATTCTCCATTGACAACGTTGTAGGCCACATTAGAAATCCGTTCCTGACACATAATAAAAGCTTACATCTTCTATAACAGATGAAAACTAAGATTCTCACTTAAGCTACAGAGAACTGAATGAGTTGTACATACGGTTCGTTCATAAGCATGAACATGACCTGCAAAAACCATATCCACTTTGTACTGTACAAACCATGGTTCATACATTACTCTCATGGTTTCCCCTTCCATATAGTGATAGTTGTAGCTGTTATACCATGGGGAATGTACTAGAACAATCAGCCATGGAGTCTCTGTCCTGTTAACCTTTGGTAGCTCTTCCTCAAGCCACTTAAATTGAGGAGTGTATTTGCCTAAAAAAAGGAGGAAAGAAAAGGAACTTATAAGAAAACAGACAAATCCATGGTCCTGAATTTTCGAAATAGATGCCTCTCCTGAATAACCTATACTAGAGACCAAGAAAATGCACTCACGGACTTTTGTGGGAGCAAGGCTAATGTGAACAAAAGATGGACATCAATAAAATGACATCATGAGACTATGGACTGAAATTTTTGGTATTACTACATAGAGACTTCATTCTTCAAGAACTAGAAAAGTAACAGACTTTAGATGATATTTTCTGGCTGAGTACTTCTAAGTTCTATGTCCACACTAAAGAGGAGGAAAAGGGAAAGCAAAAACCAGTTCATAACTCAATGCTAAGTATCAATCACAAGAATTCCATATCCTTACCATATGCTGAATATGAGGATAAAACTATGATATACGCTGAAGCTCGCTTGATTGAATACCAAAGTGGAGATGTGCTGTCTGATGCTCTGAATGGGACATGATACCGATGAGTGTAGGGCTTGAATGGTTTTGTTTCCCCCTGCAGGCAGTATCAGAATGTATTCATCAAAATTCCATAAAAACCATCTAAAATCTAGGACGTTACTATTAAAGGAATGGAAAAGCACAAGCAAATTGTCTTTTTTGCTGTAGAGTTCAATCAATAAACTCTATAACCACATTGGTTCTCTTTAAAGCATGCATGCTTGCTCATTATTAGTCTCTCTGAATATAGTCATTTTTAGAATGCAAGATGAATCTCATGCCACTTCCTTTGCAAAGCTGAGGAAATGTCAATCTATTTTTTTGTTTGAACAGAGAGAGATACTAGCTTCAATAAAGTCACCGTACTCAAACTAGAAATAAGTGCAGAATCTCTGGTTAAGATATACTAATATTGTGACGAATGTAGAATTCATGCAAGTAAGTATGCTTTCTGTTCATTCATTGAAGCAAAAGGGTTTTAACACAGTTTCTTCTCAATTGGCTGAAGGTCAAGAAATGCATTAATAAATCTCTGTATGAGCTAATAGTAGCAGTTTTGTCATCAGTATAAACTATATATCTATATCTAGCTCAAAAAATTAGGTTAAAGCATCCATGAAATGCACAAGAAATCAGTTTTAAGCAAGACGGGAAATAGTATGGAATCACTTACAATTTCAGGAGCAAAATCTAACTCATGATTTCCTGCAGTCCAAATCCAAGGTTGATAAGCAGTACTTCTCTCTACAAACCTTCCCCATGTATCCCATCTTACATTATCATGATTAGGGTAGTTATCAGCATAAGATAGGTCGCCTACGAACAACACTGCTTGCCCCTTCATTGGATTTAATTCATAGTGAGTGAGTGTCTTGTTTGAATCGAAACTCTGACCAAGATCCCCTGTAATGAAATGCAGGTTGGCTGAGAAATGCCACACAAACGCTAACAACATAAATGCTTTTTAGCTATCATTTCTCCTTTTCCTTTGGAAGTATGCAAAGAGGTTCTCACTGAACCATGTTCACCATATGCACTGAAGGATAAGCATGTTGTATGTATAATGCACATGTAACAACCTAGAAAATATGCCGTCTCTCAATCCTAGATTCAGGGTCTAAATCATATTCACATCAACATGATTCTACAATCCCTCTTTATTTTGGTAAAGTATGAGAAAGCACAATATCAATGGAACTTCTTTAGCAGTGTGTAAAATAACCAAAGCAAGCTCCACAAAGTACCAACAGCAATAATTTGGTTGAAATTGTTACCTATAAGACCAAACGTATAGGGTACATCAGGGCCGACTTCTGGAGGAGTTGTGAACCAGAAGGTTCGTGACACCCGTCCAATCCCAATCTTATAGTAGTATTTGGTATCAAACTGCAAAGGAGTATTAAATCCATTGTAAGTTTGAGCATCACTATAGAGGGTAAAAGTAGTTTAGAAATGCTCAAGAAACCAAAATTATCCAACCAAAAAAGGGAATGAAAGAAATAATATTCACCTTCAAATTTTTGATATTGCAGTGGTGGATGTAACCAGAAGTATAGTTATAATATGTGTAGGTAGTAACTTTTCCGCTGGCCTTATACTTTTGCTTGCTTTTCTCACTCCAGTATACTACTGTACTTGAACCAGGTTCATCCATAGTCACCCATGAAACAATAACAGCCTTTCCCACATGATCTCCTTGTGTTATGTGAACCTTATAAAGACACCCTAAACAGAATCAATTGGCAAATAAACCAAATTCCATGAATGATACAAGCATAAACAAAATTTGTTACATCTGATAAAAACTTTAAACACTATCCCATTTGTCCAATGGATTTTAACTGAACCCAGAATTTCCCACACTGATTCAACTTAGTGCGGGGAACCGTGTTTGTCACAGTAATAGCCTTATTCATGTAGTTTCTTGCTTTTGCTATCTGTTACAATTTGTTATTTACTATGTTAGGTGATCGCACTATTTTGTTGATGTTATGTTCTTGCCTGCCATCTTTCCTTTTTTAATACTACTTTGTTTTGCTTCACTTGAGACGAGGGTTTCTTGGAAAGAGTCTCTATGCCTCCACGAGATAAAGCTAAGATCTTCCCATACTCTACCATCTCTAGAACAACGGATATGTTGTTCATTTGACAGTAAAAAATTTAACAATTATTAAAACAAGAGGTTCTTCAATAATGGCTTGGTAGAAAGTCACAAAGAAGGCACCAGATAAGAATCTAACATAAACAATGCATTCAGCCGTACAACGCACACAGTGGCCGGTCTGCAAAGGTTATCACTCGTAGGAGGAGAAGGTAGCCTACGCCCATACCTTCCCACCCTCCTTGGACTTAGCTCTGAAAATGAATTTTTCTAAACCGATAATTTCAATTTCAAGAGTAGTATAAGTTCAGTGGATCCCAAAAATATCTACTTTTCTACTAGTATACCCCAAAACCCATTAACAAAATCAAAGTAAAGTGCCATTAAACAAAAACGGAAAAAAAAAAAGGTGAAAAGTGCATCAATATATCCATAAAAAATTCAACAACTCACAGCAAGGTCAATGATGAATCAAAAGTGTTTGTTAAAAGCTCTAAATGAAAAAATACAAACTAGAAAACAGAAAAAGGAGAATATGAAGATACCTGTTGAGGCGCATTATGTCCAGGAGGAACACTGAAAACATCACTATCCAGAGGCATATCAATTGTTTTCTCAACTTTTCTAACAAAACTACTGGTGACTCCACCATTGCATAAAACTGACTCACTCACAATCAAACCCAAAACAACAAGAATACAATACCCAAAAGAAGTCATTCTTGACAAACTCATCTTTTGGGAAAACTCAACTTTCACATTACTCAAGAGTAGAAGCTCCTTTATATATGAATCGAGGAAGTAAATAGATACCTGTATTCCCAGTATATACGTCTACAATTCCGGGGAATATGCTAACCTTATACTCACTCAGTCCCAACTTAATTTAAATATTTTCCATCGAATTAATTGGTTAAAGATAGAATTTTGAACAATTTTTCATAATTTATCATTTTAATTTTAATTTTAATTTATTTGTCTTGCATTTTTTTTCCAGTTCTTTCCAATTTTTTAATCTTCTTATTAACTCTTTATTTTTTACTTTACATACAAAATTAAAAGACTTTTTGATATATTTTACAAGGTTCAAAACTTTTGTATATTCTCTTTAACTCAATATCAAGTCAATCTAAACCAAGAGGAGTTATACATGCTACTATAATAAACTTGGTAAGGAAATATCTCGAAAACTCTACGAAAATCGAATTAGGTCTCAACATGCGAATAATAAAAATAAATTGAAACAACGTAAATAATATTTTTGTATAACTTTTCAATAATATAAATTTTAGTTTTAGAATATTGTGTTTGATATAATTTTTCTTAATTCTAATAATTAGTTCAATTAACTCTTGGACAAAATAAACACAACTAATTTGATAAAGAATATTGAAATATACTCCCTCTATTTTATATTAACTGATTTTTGAGATATTTTTTATTGTTCAAAATAAGTGAATTATTTAAAGTTTTTGTCCATCTTTACTAGTCAATAAATGTCAATTATATTATTTTAGGATGTACAATAATACTTGTCCAGTAAATCAAAAAATAATTTATCGTGTTGTTTCTATGTTACCTTGCTATTAAATACTATTTATTTTTCAATGTTTAGATGACTTATATTTAATTTACTACTTCTTAATCTTTTTGTCAAGTCAATAGTGGACAACTATTATTTGACGTTTGAATTTTTTTTCATTTTTGTTCTTCATTAAATTGTCTATGTGATAAATTTAAGAGAGTTAATTGTTCATATTTACTCCCCTCCCCTCCTCTATTTTTATTTATCCATGTTTGACTTGGCACACTTTATAAAAAATACAATAAATAGAAGGATAATTTTACTATATTACTCCTATTAATTATAAATCATCTAAATATTAAAAAAAATAAAAATATAAGGATAAAAATATATCAAATGGTAAACTGTTCATCAATTTTACAAACGGGATAAATAAAGATGAACCATGGGAGTATGATTTTCTTTTGAATTATTTCTATTTTTAAAAATAATTTTAGAATAATTAAAAAGCAAAAGCGAAAAGTATTTTTCTATTTTTAGCCAAAAAAAAAAAGATTCAACGACTATTGAGTAGTCGATAATCGATATTCGGATTGGGTTACCAATGGGAAATCGGAAAAGAAAAAAAGAGCTATAATCAATCATAGGCGACAATAAATTGAGTTGACTTCACGACTTACGAGAAATTCGCTGTTATCACATTAGATAATTCCTCCGTTCTTGTTTATATGTCATCATTTTAGATTTCACATGCATTAAAAAAATACTAAATAAGTTTACTATTCTATTCTTATTTAATTTTTTTGAACTCAAATTTTTAATCAATAAATATGAAATGATTTATTTTGATTAATTAATTTAAATATTTAACCAATAAACATAAATTATTTACTCAATTTTTCTATGTTGGTCAAATGTATATATTTTATAACTCACCAAGGTAAAATAGAAAGAATATTAGAATTTATACATTAATTTTATAAAATAACAAATATTATGATCAACTATTTATAATAAAAATGAAAATACAAAAAGGAACGGAAGAAGTGCATCGCGATGTGCCCATCTTAGAAGGTGGATCATCTTTGGACCAATGCGACAATGACTTCCACATAAGACTTTGTATCAGAAACTATATATATATATATATATATTTGTAAATATACTATTTATATATGTTAAATAAATTTATCAATATCTTATGTTAAAATTATCAAATTTTATCAAATTCATAATAGCAGAATTATCACTATTCACTATTGACTTTACTTCTGATGATGACACTTTCTTGAGAGCTCTAAAAAAGGCACCATCGACTATCAAGTTCATGCAAAATGTATCGACAAGAGACAACTTTTTTTTGATAAATTAATGAAGGTACTCATAAATTAATATGTATAGAAATAATCTAATAACTATAATATGGAACATATTAATTAATAAAATTTAAACTACTCAAAAGTTAAGTAGGGTTCAGTTGTCAAATGCAATGAATGGAGAAACTCTCTTATGACTTATTTCTCATTTTATAACCATAAAATCTCAATATTTATGTTGAATAAATGTATTTCCTTATTTTGCCTCTATAATTGGCATTAAAGGCATACTAAAATAATTTTCATTATTGACTTTGCACACTTCTTAAGAAATTATAAATAAAAAAATAATCTTACTACTCCCTCCGTTCATTTTTATATGTCATCCCTTTCTATAAATAGTTGGACCATAATACTGGTCATTTCATAAAATCAATGCATAAATGATCATATTCTTCCTATTATACCCTTGATAGAGTAGTTAATTAGTCTTGAAAATACATATTTTGACCAACCTAGGAAAACTAATAAGTAATTAATATTTATTGGAGTACTTCATACATTGATTAATTACTCTCTCCATTCACTATTCTATAAAATCTGATTTTGAAAATAAACTCAAAATTTTAAATAATCATCTAAATGCATTTTAATTTTTGAAATCTAGCATCTTCATCATTTATTGAAAAGTTCACTTAAGAAAACATTAAATAAGGGTAGAAGGGTAAAATTACTTACTTTCTTAATGCAAATGCAATCTAAAAATGTGACATATAAAAAGAAACGGAGGGAGTATATCACCCTTTAAATATAATAAATACAATATTTTGAAATGTAATAGGAAAATGACTATAATTAATGATAAATGTAAATTATGAACTAAGAGTAAAATTTTCCATTAATTTCATAAAGTAGACAAGTATTGTTGGAGATCCTAAAATAATATAGTGGGCAGCTATTGTTGAACGGAGGAATAATTGATTTTCTTGTTTTATACTTCATCTGCCCCTGATTACTTGTCCACTTTTGAATTGACACACATATTAAGAAAACAATGGTTGACATAATGAGTTTACGATTTTACCCATATTGATTATGAAGTGAATTATTTAAAAATTTAGAATTTTCAAGAAATTCTACATTTTTCAAAACTAATTAATTGAGGGTATAATAGGTAAAAAAAATTGTCATTTCTTGAATTATCAAAATGGACTGTAAAAAGGAAAAATTGGACAAATAATTAGAGATAGAGGGAGAAGCTAACATTAATTCCTCTTATCTTAAGTTTATTGAGATCCTGCACTAATTAATACTCCATCTATTCATATTAATTGAATTTTGGGGCAGGTTTTATTGTTCAAAATAATTGAATTGTTTAAAGTTTTAAATGATTTTTTTTTTCCATATTTACACTTTCTCATTTAATGAAGTTTGATTATTTTTTAGGAGATAAATTGAACTACTATATTTATGATTTTATAAAGGACAATAATGACAGAGGGTAATGTTAAATGGCCAGAAAATTTGCCAGACCAGAAATTTAAAAAAATTATAATATCTTTTTCATTTTAAAATAAACTATTTTTTTCATTTTTTAATTAAAATGTATTAAATTTAAAAGGGTAAAAATATTCAAAAAGGTAAAATAAAATAGGTAAAATACCATTTTGGCCAAATTCTGGCCAAAAAGATTTTCCTAATGAAAAATATGATCTAAATTATGTCCTTATATGTTTTTCTTAATAAATGATTTAATGTGCATTATCTTACAAATTCAGTTAATATCATGATAAAATATGTACTTCATTTATTATTTTATAAAAAATATACAAAGTCTATAGTGAACAATGTGAACGGAAGGAGTAAAAACGTACGTACAAATTACAATGCATTTCTTCTCGCAGTTATTGCTAATTTGTCGTAATGTTTAAGTAGGCTGTTGACCAATCAATCCAATTATTTGATATTTTCTTGTTATTTATTTGTATTACTTTTTATTTTAATCTATTTCAAGAAAAATATATGTTTTTTTTATAATTTTTTAATTTCAACTTTTTCATAAAATTTTAAAATTTATTTTACTTTTAAAAATTTCATATCAAATTCAAATCGAAACAAATAAATTGCATAGGAAGTAGCATTACTTAGACCATCCATTTTTTTAGCAATAAACTCTACCAAAAGAAAGTAAAATTGAAAGTGTCTTGTTTGATCACTTTATTGAAAAAGTTTTACTTTAACTAAAGTACGTAAAGATACTTATATAAAAAATAAATTAAAATGGAACAAAAATCACTCCCTATTATTTTATTTTGTTATTGAGAAGTCATTTGCTTGAACAAACAAGGCTAAACAAGAAATTACTTGTACTAAATTGTTCCTTTCTTTTTCCATCTAAATATTTAATATTTCTCATCCATTTTAATTTGTTTGTCTAACTTTAATTTGAATAAAATTTAAGAAAGTAAAAAATACTTTTAATTTTTGTGATTTTCAATCAAAAATTTCTTTTATTTATTTAAGGAGCTTTACCTCTGTTTCATTGATTTCCTTTTCACAATCATATAAGAGAATAAAATGGTCAATTAGTCTATTTCTTATACAATTATCTTAATCAACATTATTTAAAATTTAAAATGTTGATAATATTTATATGTTACACTTAATGAGATGATTTACTAGAACACAAATATATATATATATATATATATATATATTTGTTTTAAATTAAAAGGTTTAAATTAATTTAATTCACACCACTTAAAATTTATAATATTATAGGTTTTTATTTTACACTTAATGAAATAATTTATTGTCATACATATACATTTATACAACTTATTTTAGATTAAAATACTTAAAAATATTTTAAAAATAACTTCGTAAATAAATATTGAGCTCGTGCAAAATATTTTGCCACTAGTATATATTAAATAAGTGGTCACTCGACTATACATGTCTCACAAGACAACGCTATATTGGGGAATTGCGATATTCCAATAAGAGAGGTCCTAATAGAAAAAGATGAAAACAACTTGCAAAGGCAATTATAAGTTGAGTTCCCATTATGCTATGGGCCATGAGCATTTGTCACTTGCAGAAAAAGTCATGTGCAGTACAAATAAAATCAAGGGAAAATGATCAAAAATCCATAAATTACTTTAGTTCAAAAATATTTTTATTGTTATTTAATGGATCATAAATGCTCATTTTTCAAATAAAATATATTATTTATTTTCTTTTTTAATACATTCTTTTTCTAATAATATTTTTTAAATTAGCAAATATTTATCTTACTTCAGTTCAGAAAAAAATAAAAAAAATCTTATCTTATTATAATTATTTTTTATGATGTATATACTATGATCTTATATATATTGCATATATTATCTGTCAAAAGGGTACATGAAGTTATTCTATTTTAATTGATAAAATGAGATTATGAAGAGAGAAAAAAATCTACATTTTTATTTGTTAAAGTGATTTTAAAAGAAAGAAAATAAGAACACTGTTCTTTAATAATATGTTAATTAGGAAGAAGATGTGTTTAAAAAGAAAAAAATATTTATTTGAAAAAGAGCATTTTTACCAATTTAGTAACTATAGGGGCATTTTTGGAGCAAAGTATTGAGTGCAAGGGCATATTTGAACCTAAGTATTGACGGCAAAAGTATTTTTGAGTCAAACTATAAACGGTGGACATTTTTGTTCATTTCACATAGTTTAAGAGCATTTTTTATTGGTTGAAGTCAATACCTCTTTTTTAAAATGTATTTGAAACTGAGTTATAATTTGAAGTTTATTAATTTCAAAACTTTCTTTATCATGTTGTAACGTGTTTTAGTAACTGAGTTTGTAATTGAATATTTATACATGTATAACAAGGTTTTAATAAAAATATAGAATCTAATCAAAAAGTTAAATGGGATATACTAGCTAGCATATTAAGTACTTCACTCTTTTAATTTATTTATTTTATCCCCAAAAGTAGGGATGTGTATCGATCGGTTCGGTTCGATTTTAAGTATTATCGATTCGGTTTATCGGTTTTCGGTTTTTAAATATGCTAAACCGATAACCAAATCATTAAGATATTTGTTATCGGTTTTAGGTCTTTAATGGTTCGGTTTTTTGTTTAACCAATAAGAAAATGTTCTCAAAATAAATATATGACTTATCCAATAATTTGACGTGATACGCATACATCGAAATAATCATTCCAAACGAGACAACATGTACCAACTTGTTGTATTTCGATCATCACAACAAAGTTTTGGTCAATTTTCGATCACCATAATATATAAAATAGAGATTACTCGATTGCGAAATGTATCGAAACGAGGTCCCCTTTATGCAATAAAGAGAATCAATAAAACCAAGTCATAGACAAAAGTCAAAACTGTACCAAATGAGGTCATGCTTATGGTAAATCATATATAAAGAAAAGACCCAACTAAATGAAGTTCTTACGTTATTTTTTTTATAAAAAAAAACACAAAATCTGAATTTCTGACGTTAATCAAATTGCAGATATTTACAGTCATGCAAAAGCTAATATTAGTCAATTATAAACTAACTAAAGTAAATAAGTAATACTAAAAAGTAAAACCTAAAGGTTAAATAACTAAAAGTAGAGAGGAGAGTTAACTGCTAACTAGTGTTAATTATTGCGTAAAGTTTTTATATTTTTAGTCTAATATATTACTAATTATATTAATATTTTTTGTTTAATATATTATAGGGAAAAAGGACAAATATACCCCTAAACTACCGTAAATGGTATGCAGATACCCTCCGTCATACTTTTGGGATATTGGTGCCCCTGCCATCCAAAAACTAGAGCATATATGCCCTTCACTCTGACTAAAAATTATATATATGTATAACTAAAAATTAAAATAGTAAATTATTATATTCTTAATGGGTTATCGGTTAACTAATAACCCAATATTTTAAAACCAATAGCGAATCGATAACCCAATTTATTTATTTTTATAAAATTATTAAATAACCTTTAACCCAATAATCCAATAACAATAAACCAATAACACTTTTTCGGTTTGGTTTATCGGTCGGTTCGGTTTTTTGTACACCCCTATCCAAAAAGAGTGTTTTTGATTTCATATTTACTAAGATTTCAATTTTATATTCTACGTGACAATTTAGGACTATAAGATATTTCCTTCGGTCTCGTATAAGTTGATCATATTGCTAAAAATAGTTGTCTCATATTAGTGGTCTACCCTACCAAATTAAGAAAACATTAATTAATTTTTTCCTATATTACCCTTGCAATTAATTCTTTTTTAAAGTGTCCACATTTGTTTGTAAAATTCTCAAGAAGTTTTTTAAGGGATGAATTAGTAAAATTGTCTTCTTATTTATGATTTCGAAATATGGGTGTAAAAAGGAAAGTGATCAACTAATATGTAACACCGGAGTACGTCTTTAATTTAAGGGAAAAATTACATATTTATACATTTTTAATTACCATATTTTTTATTATTCCCTACCATTCCAAAATATTACAAAAAACACTCTTTTTCCTCCAAAACCCCACTATTCGAGATACATAACTCCTCAACTCCCAAATACATGTTTCGCTTCCTATTTTCACTCCATCAATCTCTTCCTATTTTTACTCTCTCAATCTTTACCTCCTTCATCACATTTTGTAATTTCAAATTTGTTCTCTCTCTAGTCAATCATTTCAACTTTCTCAATGGGTAGTTTTTTTTTCTTTTCCAACTTATAGTTGATCCTTTTTTTGTTCTATTTTTTTTATTATTATTATTCATCTACAAAGTTCCGATACGTATAGATGATTCTCCTTCTTTTCTACTTTAAAATCGACTGTGCAAAAAATGCTGCAATAAGGAGAAAAAAGTCAAGTTATTAGTGGCTCCGATAAAGACTTTGGGTTGAATTGTTTTTAAAAAATTGAATTTTTGTTGTTCATTTTTTTCTAATACAAAAAAAGGGAGGGGGGCGGGGGGAGTAGAATGTGTTTCTAAACACACTTCTCTATCCAAGTTTCTGACTATGTATCTAGTTGATTTTGATTCATAAATTTATGCACAGTATTTTCGTTTCACCTTTATGATACATTATAATTTTATCATGTGCAATGTATCGTATTCAAATATTAGTTTTGATACATAACACTAATTTATTGAAATACAAATATACATAACTATTACAAATTTCGTTATTTTTTACTACCAGAGACATACACACATACATATTCAACTAGAGGCTATGTATATGTAGACATTATCAAATATTAATTTTTATACATAAACACTAATGTTTTTAACAATATCAGTTTGTATCATATTCATATTTTTTTTTTGTATATGATACATAACTATGTCAAAATGTCGAATTGACTATGAATCAGATGTTATTATGTATCTGCAATCTTCTGAGTAACATTTTAAGACATAATTGCACCACTTGTTTAATGCATGTATATCAAATTCAACAAATTTCAAACTTTATTATATGTAGCAAATACATATCAACTAACCACAGTGTCGTGTGGCAATAAAAAAAATGCTATTAAGAACAATTACATGTATAATAACTACAATATATTTCAATTAGAATAAGATACATAAATAATAATGTACCACGCACATAGGCATGATACGCAAATAGATAAAAGCTAATACATATAAATCCAACCAGTTAACCTATCAATTTTGTGTTCTTCTACTTTTTCCATTTCTTTTACTTTGTAGAAGTAGCGAGAGTTTGAATTTCATTTAGTATACAAGTATATAATCAATGTCGATAAAGGATGAAAATGCCATAGAGGTGGTTGCAGCGGTGCGAAAGGAGAGGTTGAGAGCCCTAAAAAAAACTCAAGAACTTCTTCAAACCACAGATTATGATAGTAACAAGACTAACAAAGATATTCATGATGTATCTTCTCCAAATTTTTGACAATTTTGAATCAAAATTGAAAAGATCTTCGATGAACTGGAGAAGAATTTTGAATCTCAAATTTTTCGATAATGGTGAATCAAAATTGAAAGGATATTCGATAATCTGGGAGAAGAATTTTCAATTTTCAATTTTTTCGACAAATTTGAATCAAAATTGAATGAATCTTCGATGAACTGGAGAAGAATTTTGATCTCAAAATTTTCGTCAATTTTAAATCAAAATTGAAAGGATCTTCGATGAACCGGGAGTTTCACAAAAAAATTTATTTGTCCAACAACTATTCTATCACTTTTATATTGTTCATAACTGACCTCGCTTTCCCAGACTTCTGAATGTCTCAACAAAATAGAGATATTCATCATGTATCAACTACTGTTTTCAACTTCTTCTTTTTGAATTTGTTAAGATTTGTGAGAGATTTGAGAGAACAAAATTTGAATATTGAATCGTTTGAAGCTGTTACGATTTGGGAGAGATTGATATCAACTTGATTTGCGTGATTTGGGGAAATCACATTCAATTTTACGTTTCCTTTCCTTTTAAATCGTAACTAATTTTTTTTTAATGTATCCGGCTAGATTGCTATGTATCTAGATGACACTAATTTTGAGGATTTTTATAAATTGAAAAATGATAGAAATAAGATGTAATTTACTCGTTACACTATGAAATTTCTAAATTGTTTACATAATCGAAGGCCACTGTAAGACTCTACCACGGTGTTGGGCCCAAGAAGAAGTGATATACCAAGCCCAACCAAGTCTTGAGGCCACGGTGTTGGGCTAAGAAAAATGAATTCTAGTTAAAATCTCACCCAACCACGATCTGGATTGGGCTAGTCTTATGGGCCAAAATTATTTTGCCGATAACAGGATAAATAGTTATTATGTAGAGATAGTCCATGTATTATGTTATATGTATGATATTATATTTAGTATTATGTTTGGTAGGATTTTGGATTTATTTATAACTAATCCATTTATTAATTATGTCTCTACATGGTATTATAGGATGTATTAGTAATACCTCAAGATATAATACCATGGAATAAGTCTATGTAAAGGCAAAATATCCCTCAAATCATTTTAATTATTTTTTTAAAATTAACTTATAAATTATTTATAGAAAGTTGTTTGTTACTAAATAAATCCAATACAAATCAATACCGTCTTTCTAATTTTAAAAGTAGATTATTAATCTTTTTTAAATTGAGAATAGACATTTTGTGAGTGATGTTTACTAAGATGACAATTATTTATCCTCAAATAATTTAAGTGAAAAAATAGCAAACATGACAACAAAATTGTTTTTCTATAATATTGTCCGACAATTATTCAACTTGACCCATTTACATAATAATTCAAGGTATAATTGCAAAGAAACTTTTTATAAAATTTTAATCCCAACACAAGATGAGGTAGGAAATAATAAACCAAACACTTGATAAAAATAAATCTTACATTACTAATTCATGCACTACTAATCTCTCCACCAAGCAACCCCTAAAAGTTAAATGTTGGGCCTGAGAAAATAATAAAATTAAAAGAATTATGTTAATTAAATCTTAATAAAAAAATTAAATATATATATATATATATTTTATTTATGCATAATATATATAAATAATTTGTATCAGTTTTAAAAATTTAAAATTAAACCAAATCAAACCAAACCACACCAAATAGTCACAAGCACACCACCGGCCATGGGGACGATCGACTCGCATTCCGCAGTTGTAGCAGGAATTGGCACGACACCTACATATATCCACATAAAAACACAATCAGATTAAACTTTAAACACAACCATTACATATTAACTAACATAATTAAATATTAAAAGTCTATTTATAAACACATAGTACGTTAATTGATTTGTTATAAACAGCCAGCGCGCAAACTAGCCTGTGCGTGATATAACGGCAATCTTCACTAAGTTGAACAAAAGAGCGACACTTAGGACACCTCCGCCATTTTTTACGCCCAGCAAGCTTACCAAAAGCGACGTCGTTTTTATCCCTCAATGACCCACTCTCCTCACATTGAAATCCAGCATGCTATGGAAGCTTGCACTGGAAGCAAAATAATCTCTTGCAATTTTGGCACTTTGATCGCGTCGCAACGCCACCGCATTCATCCAAAATCAAAGCAAAACAATTCCGATTAGGACAGTAACACCGCGTCAACCCTAAAACAGAGTACTCACACAACTTTTCAGACCATTTATCAAACAGCTCGGAATTCACAAGATTCCGGCAACCGATTGGGTCTAAAAAGTGGTTACAATTCGGAAACGGTCACGGAATTTCGACGACATTGTCAACAAGCTTGACGGAGATGTATCTTGTTATACAGTCGATGCAGAACGGATGAACGCAGAGATTTTGGTTCTTAAATTTTGTACTGGGTAACAACATAGGCTCCATACAGATTTTGCAGCAGAATGGTTGAGATTCATCTGCCAATTCGTGTTCTTGGATTTTTTGCAATGTGTTTCCCATGATTATTGTTGAAGAATATTTAATATACTTAAATGGACTAAGTTATTAGTAGCGAAATTCATACTTATATAAGCAGTACAAAATAGAATTAGATTAGGACTCAAAGAAACCTATTTCAACTTTGAAATCTAATTACACATGAATTAAATAAACTATCAAATAACAATTTGTAAATGGTTTTGAAGTAGAACTCAACTAGAAAGCTTAATTACGTATTTTAAAAGTTACTTAGGCTAATTATATTTGTCATTGTCATAACTGTTAGAGAATGACAAAAAGTCTCACATCGGTGATTAATGAGATGGGTGAACTTCTTATAAGGCTTGGGCAATCCTCCTCCTTTAAGCTAGTTTTTGGGGTGTGAGTTAGGTCTAAGACCTAATTTAGCATGGCACCATATGCTAAGCACTGGGTGTGAGGTGGGGTGCTAAAGAATGACAAAAAGTCCTATATCGGTGGTTAATGAGATGGGTGGACTCCTTATAAGGCTTGGGCAATCCTACTTCCTTTGAGCTAGCTTTTGGTATGAGTTAGGCCTAAGACCTAACTTAACAATAACCTTCTGGAAAAAATGTAAAAAAAACTACTGTACTAATTAATCTCTTTGTGTTTGAAAAGTTAAAATTTTATTTTTTTCTATATTTAGGAGAGCACTATATATATAATTATTGGTAGAGTATAGCAAATATTCACTCAATCGTATTAATTTGAATTACATTATTTCCCGTAACAATTCAATGACCCCATAAAACAAATCCTTGACATATATAATTAATATTTTATTTTCTAAAAACAAGACAGTTCTATTTACGCCAACTTTTGTTTGTTTTTTTGTTTGGACTCTTACTACTTTGTTGCCAAAAATCATGACAGATTTTTATTTGGAAAAAAAACTCACGATAGTTTTTTATTTTCCAAAATAAAATACTCATATTTTTATTGTTTTTGTATAAATATGATAAATGAAAATTTGTCTATTACAAATTATTTTAATGAAGTTTTAACAATCTTCGTGCTTTTAATATGGTATAAATTAGTGAGAAAGGTAACAACTAACAAGTGTTATATTTTAATTAATTTAATATCAGCTTTAAGGGTGAATAGGTTATATTTCACTTTCATATGCTATATATACCTTCCTTATTTAGTAGGGTAATTGCCGTGCACTTTACTAATATACCAAAATAAAGTAAAGAGGAACGATCGCAGAAGTTTCCTTGAACCTATATTTTTTCTTACTAATTCAATGAAGCAAAAAGACTTTGCACCTTACCAAATCTTTTTTCTCTCATATGAGTACGTGAAAAGAGGAATGGTCGCAGAAGTTTCCTACTAATTAACTGTTTATTACCAAATTTTTTCGTGCATATTCATTATTTATTATATCTATAGTTACTGAAAATAATATGAAATTGATATTTGAAAATCAAATTTATTTTCATTTTTGTGAATAATTTAACGTGAGAATAACTTTTTAGTGTTTTTTTAATAAAAAAAATTAAAATTAAACGTGCTTTCCGGAGTCACCCCTCCCCCCCCACAAAAAAAAGAAAAGACAGAAAACCATGGTCAAATCACAAATGCCCCTTTAAATTCTAGGGTCTTCTTTTCGTGTCCTATAAGTTTATTGTATCATAGTCGTCAATATGAGTTAGGCCTGTTAGATCAGTCTGGACTAACCTGTGATTTGATAAGATTGTGCTAGGATTTTTTTAGCTCATTTAAAAAAAGAACTTTTTAGCTTGGGCTGAATAAACCTGTCGATTTATGGAGCTTGAGAAATATGGATAGGGTCTGCCTGTGGGCCAAATAAAAATAAAATAGAGTATTAAAAATAACAAGAGTCTAAACTCAAAATCTGTTTAAAATTTGAAATATTACAATTATGTTTATAAATATGTACTACATAAAATAAAAATTTCCTCAAATTTCTAAGGAATCACTACATAGACCGTAGCCTATGAAATATTATCATAATTTTTGTGTTTTATTATGATCATTGGAAATAATTCGTTGAATAATTATATTTAGCTATTTATGCTTTTACTTGAAATCAAACTTAATAATTATTATAAAGATAATTTTATTTATAGATTTGATTAACAAGTAGTAACACTAACAGTCTAACACCATGTAATATTGTCTTGTCAATATTTATGATGATATTTTAAAATTATAAAAAATATACTTTTAAGAAAAGAGGGTTGATCCAGCAAAGCCCATAGCCCACGTACTTGTGAGCTGGGCCGACCATTTTCCGACCCACACAAAAAATGGGTTAGCCCGGCCTGACCTGTAAAATTTCAAAGCTTGTATGGATTAGCCCGGATGGGGGTGGACCATCCCATACTGACAGTTCTATATATGACAAATTTAAATTAACCCAAGTAATTAAATCATGAAAAGTTGTACTCCCTCCATTTAAAAAAGAGTGACCTAGTTTGATTTGATACGGAGTTTAAGAAAATAAATAAGTAAGATTTTTGAATTTTGTGGTCCTAAATTAAAGTTATGTCAAATGTATAAAATTGCCCTTTAATCTTGTGGCTTGTTTGTGGCCTTAAACATGTCACGTGAAAAACTGAAATTAAAATGTTACAAGAAGAAAAAAATCATTCTTGTTTATACATACTAGAAAGGAAAGTGGGTAATTCTTTTTGAAACAAAGGGAATATTTTTTTTAGTTTATTTTTATTTGTCTTATTTGATCTTAACACGATTATTAAGATTTTTACTTGTTTAATATGGACTTAACACGTTTAGTAAGAAAATAATGATTTACTTTACTATTTTACTCACTTCTTATTGATTGATATTCCCACTATTTCATATTAACTAAATTTTTGAGGTATTTTCATTGTTCAAAACAGTTAAATTGTACAAAGTTCAAAATGAATGTTTGAATTTTTTTTCATATTTGTCCTTTCCTTTTATGAAGTTTGATATTTTCTAGGAGATAAATTATTCTACTTGAAAAGTTATATTTATTATTTTCACAATAGACAATATTGAAAACTGTGATATTAACTTATGTCATTGAATGTTTTTATTAATAAGTATGCATTGTTTCACAAATTCAGTTAATAGGGAATAAAATATTCTCTATTATATTAATTGAATATTTGAGGTTTTTTCCATTGATCAAAATAATTGGATTATTCAAAATTCAAATGGATATTTATTTCCCCCCCCATATTTGTCCTTTTCTTTAATGAAGTTTGATAAGTATTTTTTAGGAGATAAATTACATTGCTTACAAAGTTATATTCATGATTTCACAAAGAATAAAAGTGAAAAGTATGATTTAAATTACGTTTTGAATGTTTTTCTTAATAAATGTGCATTGCATCACAAATTCAATTAATTTTCTTAATAAGTGCGCATTGGCTCTCAAATTCTTCAGAAATAATTTAGAGAATAAATAATTAATGCTAAAAATAAAATATAATATCCCTAATTACTTGTCCACTTTTGAATTGACTCACCTATTAAGAAATTAATAAATGACATAGTGAGTTTACCATTTTACTCCCATTAATTATGAAATAGATGAAAAGAAGTTCTGCATTTTTTAAAGTAATTAGTCATTTAATTGAGGGTATAATAGGTTAAAAAAATTATCATTTCTTGATTTGTCAAAATAGACAAGTAATTAAGGAGAACTATAAAAGGAAAAGTGGAGAAATAATTGAAAAGTGAGGCAGTATGCTAGTAACAGGGAAAACTATTTATGGAATGGAGTAGTAAATAGTAGTACTCCGTAAATAGAAGTGAACAGAGGGATTAAGAATAACTTATAAATAAACAAAAAAATTGTTTAACCTGCTATGATATTCCAATTCCAAGAAAGTTCAGCTAATTTTGAAAAAGAAGGATAACTGCAAAAGTCATACGTGAAAGAAAATTTTGGGGAAAATATTACTCCTACAAATTACAATCCTAGTATAAGAAGAAGACATAAAACGACCCTTCCTTTGCCCACACAAAAAGTACTTAAAAAAAAAAA
>JAJOOS010000945.1:0-40101 GCA_029582725.1 Solanum chiquidenum | reverse complement strand
TCTATTTAGATATTTATACTTTTATTTGAAAAAAACTTAATAAATATTATAAAGATAATTTTATTTGTGGATTTGATTAACAAGTAGTAACATTAACACCATGTAATATTGTTTTGTCGATATTTATAATAATATTTTTAAATTACAATTTATAATTTATTTTAATAATTATAAAAAAATATTATTTTTAAAAAAGTGGGCTGGCCCGGCAAGCCTGTAGCCCACGTACTTGTGGGCTGGGCCGACCATTTTCTGGCCCACACAAAAAATGGGCTAGCCCGGCCTGACCCGTAAAATGTCAAAGCCTGTATGGTTAGCCCGGATGGGGTGGGCTAGCCCATATTGACAGGTCTAACTAAAACAAACAAAAAAATAGAATATGATACAAGTCCTCAAATTATATCTCGTGATGAAAATAAAAGGATATGAAGTCTATCTCTTTAAAAATATGCAAGGGCGCAAAATAAAAAATAAAAAAACTTGTAAAATAACATGTCAATTGACTCTAAATTACTATAGCACATATAAAAAGTGTATCTTTTCAGTATATTTAGTATATCTCAACGATAACAAAAGTAAGTAACTTGTAAGGAAGTTTATGCAAGTTTTCTTTTTATTATTATTCAACATTAAGGGTGTGCATTAATGGTGTATTCGGTAAAAAAATATCTAGAAAAATAAGTGGACTTATTTATTCTTTTCTTCACTTTTTTAATCTTGATGCTCTTCTTCGTGTTTGATATATAAATTAAAAAATATTATATTAAAAAAATTATATATAATTTAAACAAATACTATGGAATATAATGTTGGATATAAAGTGTGGAGTGTGGGTGAAGCTGAAGTGCGTTGAGCGTGAGGAGGTCGATGTGATAAAAGCATGTGTTGAGCCCTTTCTACCACCTCTCCCCTCTCCAATCTCGATTTGATGATTAATTATTTTGTTTGTAATAAGTTCCGTTGTAGTCTAGTTGGTTAGGATACTCGGCTCTCACCCGAGAGACCCGGGTTCAAGTCCCGGCAACGGAATTTTATTTTTTTTCTATTTTTGCTAATGTCAAACAAATTGCTCTAAATAAAATAGGATTGGTACCTAATTATCTTTCTTACACATGTTTTTTTCTATTTTTTGCTACTCAAACAAATTGCTCTAAATAAAATAGGATTAGTACCTAATTATCTTTCTACACGTATTTTTTTCTATTTTTTGCTAATCTCAAACAAATTGCTCTAAATAAAATAGGATTAATACCTAATTATCTTTCTACACATCACATGTATTACGAACCTAAAATGTTATATGAAAATCCCAATATTTTTAGTTATTTTTAATACTATAATATCTTATAAATAGTTGGAAATTTTTTATTTTTTTCAAGTAGTTAGTATCATTAATTAATAGTTGCATCTAAAAAATTTAAGTGTTCAACCAAAAAGTAAATTTGTTGATCCACGCAAATTACGCATTAATAAGAGATTATTAAGTGGTAATTTTTCTTCTTATAAGTCCACAAGTCTAATCAACTCTTTAGGGAAAAAGCTCTCCGAACTCATAATCTTTGTTCAACCTTTTTCTTCTTCTTTTTTTTAGGAAAAATTCATTTAAAATGTTTTTATTTATTGTTAATTCTAAAAGTTTTGTTACTATTCCATTAAAATCTTTGTTTTACACGACCAAAAAAAAAGTTGTTTTAAAATATCCCAATGGCATTTTTCCAGAAGAAAAGTAGAGAACTTTTTTGTGAAAGTTTGGTTATTACTATTAATTATTGGATTAATTAGGAAAAGGAATAACAAATGAGATAATAATCAGGCAATGTAAGTGAGGCCAATTTTTCTTTTCCATAATTACATCCTTGATATGTGTGCAATTATAAGCACAAACAATAATGTAAAACAATAACAAGGATAGATATAAATTGAAAAATATATTTTAAAATAACATAATTGTTATGTTAAATTGTGCTAATCACCATCGTGAACTATCATAAATATTCTTGTATTTTTTATCATGTCTATAACCACAAGAAGAAAAATATTTGCAAGGTCGATCATATGGAACATAATCATGGGATCTACGTAAACGGAATGCATCGCTTAGGAGGTACAAGAAGTTCGTTTTTACTAGTTCATGAAGGTTTTCTATTTCAGCAAGAGAACTATTATAAAAAAAAAATGTCAAAGTTTAGAAGGATAATTTAATACTATCCTATTATCTTTAAAAATAGAAATGTATTTCTTAAAAAAGTTATTTTTTATATATATAATTATTTCCCAACTTATAGTCTTGTCTTGTTTTGAAAAATTACAAGGTTGGTACTAGGAATATTTTGATTTTATTCCACAAATCCAACTACCAAGAATTTGTGGTACTCAATTATATATATGTTGTAACTAACATCCGCAATAATGGCTCAAAGGGGATTTTCATGAATAATTCATGATGGATGGCCAATTTTAACTTCCTTTGTACTACCGCTCTTCAATTATGAAAACATGCTTCCAAGTCTTCTTTTATGGTCACAAATAATAAATCACATATTAATAGGATTTGCATACCTAGAGAGGTCATGAATGACAAGAGAGCCAATATACTAACTACCATCGTACATTTTGGGCTGGGATGGAGCCACTTAGGATCGAGGGGTTCATTCAAAAAAATTTCAACAAAAAAAATAAATTATTTTTCTTATGCATATATAGTAGATGTTAACCTCCCATTGACTTCATCATTTGTTTATTTCTTCATATTTTGAACATCTTAGCGAAAATCCTCACTCCACCATTAATTTTGAATGTGCTTGGTACGAAAGAAACTACAAAATGCTTGTTTGATAGTAAGTGATTTTTATAGTGTTTAATAAGTTAACAGAAGTGTTAATTCAAAAATATTTATATATAATTTAGATGAGAAAAATACAATAAAACCAGTATTAACGTATGTAATTTTTTTTTAAAAAAGGAGGTGGGGGGGATAATGAGAATATCATGTATGAAATTTGTTTTTCTACTTTCTCCAAGGAGTTTTCTTAAATTTTTAGATTTCTGCTTTACAAGGAAATATTTTGACCAACCAATCATTAGAATTTTAAAAATATCTTTTGGTAAATATTTTTGTTATACATAAACACACCTGGCTACGACATATATGTTTGAATTTACGGTAGAACTTCTCCAAATTTATATTGTCAGAATCATGAAATATTATTATTTTGTAGAGATATTATTTAATTAATAAATTAATATTTATTAATTTAAAGAGTATTTTTGAATTTCAATGAAAAATAATTTTGATTATATCAAAAAATCAAAATCGTTATATCTTACACCAGCAATAATTTATCTTAGATTTTAAAAATATCAGTTAGTGTACATATAAATAAATAAATAAGAGGATACATGTTCATATCCACTACACCATAAAAAAAAAGTAGTCTAAATAGTAATGAAGAGAAATATTTTCCCATAAAAATATACCCTAAGCAAATTCATGATTTAATTATGTATATGAATTTATACTTTATGTTAAAAATATTAAATTTCGACGAACCCGATTCATTGAATCCACATCCATCTCTACCTACTACCTATCTAGTGAAATCCCTACCTTGAGAATGTGCCGTGCATCATGCAACAAGACAGGCCCACAAAGTAAATCAACAAAAAGGCTAAAAATTATTTTCGACAAATTAAATGGGAGAAAATAAGAAGAGAATTCCAATACGATTGATAAAATAAAATAATAAGGCCAAGTCGTTTGCTTTGTTACATTCCTTTTCAATCTATTCTTAATAATAAAAATAACAATAATAATCACCAAACATTCCTTTTCAATCTATTCTTAATAATAAAAATAACAATAATAATCACCAAAAAATATGATGCAGTGTATGATGTTGCTCTTTATTTAATCAAAGATATCAAATTCGATTCTTATGTATAAAAAAATTCATGATAGAAAGTGCTTCTCTCCTATTGATGCCCTACGCAACATAAATTCAAAATAATCAGACTATAATATAAATATCAGATGCCTAACGGAAGGAGGAAAAAAAAAACAATAATGATGATTTAGGGATTAAAATGCCACCGACTGAGTATATTTTCATGCTTTATTTGGTTGGCGCGGTTGACATTTCAATTCAATTTAATTTATTTTCCCACCTCTAACCCCTACTTTACGTACGTACGTGCTAGCCTTACAATCCCCACTTATATTTGGTCCCATCTCTTTTCTCCTACCACATTCTTTACATGTTTCAAATTAAATTCTAACTTGTAGTATATGCTATTTTATTTAAACTTCTTTTTTATTTGCACGCAATATATTAAGATATGAATTAAAAAATACAAAGAGTATATTAATGAATATGGGCGTGTAATAATTAATGGAGCGAATTACGCATACTTACTAATTTAATTGTTCGCTCATAAATTAATATGTATGTTAATGTAAAGGGCGAAGTAAGATAGAATTGAATATCGTATTTACTTTTTCATATATATATTGAACTCTCTTTATAATATTGACTTTGTCACTAATTAGCACGTTTACAAAATCGTGATAGCAAGAATTTATATGTACAAATACATAACTAAAGAAAGATTAAAAAAAATAAAATTAAAGCATAATCTCAATAATATTAAATCATGAATTGTTCAGAACAAGCCAACGAGCTAGGCATTCGAGGATTACTTTTTGCTAAGGCTTATAATTATCAAATATATTTACTGTATTTCACACATTTTAATATCTCCCACTTATTATTTATTATAAATGTATTTACTGTTCGAAGATTGATTGAAGGTAGATCAATAACATTACTTATTTATGAATATTTATTATGATGGCTACAAAAAAAGGAAGAATTGACAAGTCAGGTGAGAAGGATTAGCAAATCTTGTTGTGGACTCCAATATTTGACTACCAAAATATAAAAAGACATAATTTGAATCACATATGCCGACTTTACTACTTTTTTGTTTTATTTTGTCATCCCATGCCCATTCAACTTTTTGTAATACAATGGTCAAGTTCAAATAACTTTGATACCCTCTAGTTCTATTTATTTGTTTAGTTTTAATTTAAAGTAAAATTTAAAAAATATAATAATTTTAATCTTTTTGTAGTTTTAAATATATTACTTAGAAAGTTAAAATTAAATAATTATTTAAAAAATAGACCTTTTGTTCTTCACTATAAAATATATTTTCCTATAGTGATTTCTTTGATTTTTTTTTTGTTCTTCAATTGCAATTTTGTAAATTGACATCTGTTCGTTAGTCCATAACAAAAATTAAAAATTAACGAATGAACATTGGTTTTGAACATAAACTGTAGAAACTCAAAGAGAGAAGATTTGGGATATATGAAAACTGTAATTGTATTGATTAGTTGTAGTTACAAGATGAAGAGTTATTTACAGTGTTGCTCCTTCACACTTTTAACAGAATACTAACTCAGTTTCTTAACTAACAAACTGACACAATTAGTTACAACTAACTTCTTCTTTAAATGACTAACCTGCCCCTACTTTGTCTAACTAACATCAACAATCTTTCTCACCTACTTATATCACAACACTCCCCTTCAAGCTAGGTGGTGCAAAAATGTCTAGCACTCCTAGCTTGGATAGTAGGTGTTCATGTTGTTGCCTAGATAAGCCTTTTGTCAATACATCAACTGGTTGTTCTCTTGTAGGGAGATAATTCACCTTAATAAGTCCTTGTTGTAGTCTTTCCCTTATAAAGTGACAATCAATCTCAATATGCTTTGTCCTCTCATGATATACTGGATTTGTTGCAATGTGTATAGCTGTCTTACTGTCACTATGAACTTGAACTGGTAATTGAACTTCAGCTCCCACTTCTTTAAGTAATCCAAGTAACCACACTAACTCTGACACAGTAGAAGCAAGACTTCTATATTAAGCTTCAGCTGAACTTTTTGACACTGTTGTTTGTTTCTTTGCCTTCCATGATACTAATGACTGCCCAACTTTTACCATGTATCCTGTCACAGACCTTCTGGTTAGCAGGCAAGAAGCCCAATCTGCATTACAAAAAGCAGTAACTAGTCCATCTGAGTTACTTGCAAACAACAAACCTTGTCCAGGCTACTTCTTTAAGTATTTAACTACCCCTAATGCTGCATCAAGATGAGACTTCTTAGGTTGTTGTAGGAATTGACTGAGAGTTTGTGTGCTGAAAGTTATATCAGGTCTTGTCATATTTAGATACAACAACTTTCCTATCAGTTTTTTATACATTCTTTGATCTACCAATGCAGTTTTTGTTTCTTCTATCAACTTGAGACTGCTACCAGTAATTAGCAAGTCATCCACATATACAAGAACTATAATGGTCCCTTCTTCTGTATTGTTGATGAACAAAGAATAGTCATGTTGGCTCTGCTTAAACCTGAGTCTAATAAGAGCTTCAGTCAATTTATGGTTTCATTGCCTTGGAGCCTGTTTGAGACCATATAAGGATTTTTTCAGTCTATACACCTTCTCCCCTTGACTGACAAAACCCTGAGGTAGGTGCATATATATCTCATCATCCAGATCCCCCTGTAGAAAAGCATTAAAGACATCCATTTGATGAATATGCCAATGCCTAGCTGCTACAAGAGAGACTATGGTTCTGACTGTAACCATCTTTACTACAGGTGAAAAGGTTTCTTTGTAATCTATGCCCTCTTGTTGACTATACCCCTTAGCAACCAATCTTGCTTTGAATCTCTCAATTTCACCTGTGGATTTATATTTCACTTTGTAAATTCATCTGCAACCTATGGGTCTTTTGCCCTGTGGCAAATCAGTGACCTCCTAGGTGTCATTACTTTCTAGAGCCTGAATTTCAGCCTTCATAACATCTACCCACCTTATGTCTTTGACAACCTCACAATAAGAGTCAGGCTCCTTATCTACAGAGGTGGCAGCAAGGTAGGATTGATAGATAGGAGAAAGATGATCACAGCTCATGGAGTTGCACAAAGGATATGGAATTTTTCATATTCATTGAAAGTGAGACAAAATCTTTCATCCAAGTAGGAGTATGCTTCTGTCTAGTGGACCTTCGACAATCAGAAGTAGACTTAGAATTCAAAGAAGCAGGATCTGAGGATAGTGCAGGATGAACAGGCACTTGGGACCATGCAAGATCATCCTGCTGATTCACAATAGGCTGATAATGATCATCTGAACCAACTACAGAAGAAGTAGGAACTGAAGAAGAATGAGGAAATGAAATAGAATTCAAGTGAGTAGGTAGGACATCTGAGATATGCAATGTATCTAAGAACATGTTTTCTGAAACAATGTCTATCCCTTTGTCAAAAGGAAATGAATCTTCTCTGAATATTACATCTCTACTAGTGAAGAATGACCTATTACCTAGATCAAGTAAGATGTAGCCTTTCTGAACCTCTGAATAACCCATGTGAATTGCAGGTCTGGACCTTGGCTTGAGTTTATCATGATCAGTCAATAGTTTAGCATAGCACAAACATCCTAGAGTTTTGAGATGAGTTAGCACAAGTTTACAATCATACAACATTTCATAAGGTGTAGCATAATGCAACACACTACTAGGAATCCTGTTAATAAGATAAGCAGCATCTAACACCCATTGTCCCCAATACTTCAAGGGTATGCTGGCCTGAAATCTGATAGCTCTTGTCACCTCAAGCAAATGCCTATGTTTTCTTTCAGCAACACCATTTTGTTGTGGAGTATAAGGACATGATCTCTGATGAATAATGCCCATTTCTTTGAACATAACATCACGTATTGAGTTCACAAACTCAGTACCATTATCAGACCTTAGTACTTTGACTGATCTACCAAACTGAGTTTTAACAAACAAGAGAAACTCCTTAAGAGAAACACACACAGCAGACTTATGTTTAAGCAAAAATAACCAAGTCATCCTAGAGAAGTCATCAATAATGGTGAGAAAATACTTGTTACCATCAATAGTGGAGTATTATAAGGACCCCACAGATCCACATGTATCATATCAAAACAAGTTGAAGTCTTAATACTGCTAACAGGAAAAGATAATCGTGTTTGCTTAGCAAGAGGACACACTGAACATTTAGTCACTATACATAAACTTTATTTATTCATAGCAAATATCCTTGCAAGGACTGCTGAAGACACATGCCCCAACCTTTTGTGCCACAATTCCATGTCTATGGCCTTTGTATTGTTGACAGCAAATGCAGCTTCCCCTTCACTATGTGCATTCTTATTTGTTAAGTGTTGTATCAGTAGATATAGGCCTACTTCTTGCTTACCAACTTCCTTCACCTTCCCACTGCAAAGATCCTGGAAAACACAGAAATTAGGGAAGAAGGTAACTGAGCATCCTAACTCTTTTGTAATTTGACTGGCTGACAGCAAATTGTAGTTGAAATCAGGAAGATGCAATGCATTAGTGATCATACTTCTTGCTGATAAAGCACAACATCCAACATGAGATACTTACGCTACCATTTGGGAGATAGACAGGTTTAGCCTCTGCTAGCTGTGACACTGACCCCTTAATCATCACGTCTAAACTGGAGACCATATGATTAGTTGCACCTGTATCAATAATCCACATCTGATTTGCTTTAGACACAAAAGAATGTTTACCTGTATTGGCAGTATTACACATAGAGGGAGAAGAAGTTAACATCTGACTTCTGCTGCATCATCTTCAGAATATAATCATATTGATCTTTAGTGAAGGTGCATCCTTGGAGTAGTTGTTGAACTTCTTTCTCAGTTTGGCTAATTTTGAGACTGGCAGTAGGAGCTGCAGATGTACCTTCATTATTAATATTGTTGTGATGCTGATTAGGTATTTCCTATCCCGGATGAGGAATGTTGGTATTGAAACCATATGTAAATTAGCATGAGGAGCTGATACATATTGTGTAGAGTAATTGTTGGCCTGTGTGACAGAACCTCCTTGAGGCTGAGGCTTCCTCTTTGATTTGAAATCAGGAGGATAACCAACAAGTTTATAGCAAAATTCTTTGTTGTGCCCTTTGCATTTGCAAAAATCACATACCAGCAGGAAACATTTCTTGAACCTTTGACTCACATCTGAACTACTACCCTAGAACTACCACCAGTCTTGGAGAACATAGCAACAGAAGAGTCCAAGCCAATAGTAGTCATGCTCATGCTAGTGGTACACGCAATCACAGCCTTTTGGCTTTCATCCTCAACTACCATAGCATAAACATGATTAATTGAGGGTAATGGATCCATCATAAGAATCTGACTCCTAGCCTGATGATAGGAGTCATTTAACCCCATCAAAAACTGATATACCTTTTGTCTATTCATGTGAGCTACAAAACCTTTGGAGATCTCACAATTACAACAAGGTGCAGGCACCAATACCTCAAACTCATCCCATAAACCTTTGAGTCTGGTATAATACTCAGAAACAGAAGCAGTCCCCTGTTGCAGCGAAGCAATCTCTTTGTGTAGAATATAAGTCCTAAATCCATCTACTCTATCAAACCTCTCTTTTAGATCAGTCCAAACACTTAGGGCAGTTGAAGCAAAGGCAATTTCACTCAGTAAACTCTTAGATACAGAGTTCATTAACCAAGACAAAACAATTGCATTAACTCTTTCCCAATGTCCCCACAATTCAACACTATACATTTCTTTCTTAATAGTGCCATCAATTAAACCAATCTTATTCCTCCCTAACAAGGCTAACCTTATAGAATTACTCCACAACATGTAGTTTTCAATACCAGTTAGTTGAAAGGAAATCAGACTTAAGCCACTGACATCAGTAGGACTAAGGAAAAGAGGGTGATTATAGTCAATACCTTGCCCCTGTAATGAACTGCTATTCTGAGGAACAACTGTTGTTGATCCATTCTGAATTAGATTTGCATGTAAGCCTTCATTCTCCATTGAAGATATCACCAAATTGATCGTTTAATTTGCGGAAGCAAATCAACAAAACAACCTGAAGAATATAGATTCTAGCTTGCTCCAAGCTACGATCTGCAATATTCTTCAAAAACGAATGAATCGATGAACCAGAGGACTGGTTCTTTGATTCCTTGACCAATTCCAGCTTCAATCAATGCTTGTGATGAAGCTTATGGCTCTGATACCATGAACATAAACTGTAGAAACTCAAAGAGAGAAGATTTGGGATATATGAAAACCGTAATTGTATTGATTAGTTGTAGTTACAAGATGAAGAGTTATTTATAGTGTTGCTCCTTCACACTTTTAACAGAATACTAACTCAGTTTCTTAACTAACAAACTGACACAATTAGTTACAACTAACTTCTTCTTTAAATGACTAACCTGCCCCTACTTTGTCTAACTAACATCAACAATCTTTCTCACCTACTTATATCACAACATGTTTTTTTAACAATTTTTCTTGAGATTTTCTCTATGTTTTTTAATGAAACATAACTGACAAAAGTTATTTGATTATTTTTTAAACATTTCATTAAATTAAATAATACTGGTTTTTTTTCATATTATTCAAACTATTTGAATTTAACGCAAATACTTACTTTTTAATTTTTTATTTAACTCAATAGGATAAAAAAAAATTCATATTCAATAAGGGTAAAAAAATAAAATTGCTCATTGCTAATAACACCACTAAAAAAATTCTAAAAATTGACGGATTTTGTGGAACTGACAATGATTTTTTTAAGAAAGAAAATCGACGCAATTTCATTAGTTTATTTTTCACGCAAAAATACATAAAAACTCTAAAAAATAATGTATTTTAAAAAATAATAATCAATGTTTATCCATTAAATTATTTTTTTACGTAAACTAACGTACATACATATGTTTAAATGGTACATAAAAAAATAGAGTTGAAAGGGTTAAAATGAAATACGACTAACATAAAGTGCGAAAATACAAAATGAGGACAAATTAAAGAAGCTATTTAAATATTTGACAGAAAAAATAAGAAACACTTTTAAATAAATTACAAAAATAAATAAGATAGACAAATGAACAAATTAATTGTCTATGCAAAAGTATCTATATTTCTCTAATCGTCAACCTTTCAACGGAAAAAAATATTTTTTTTATCAAACTTTAGATTAATTTTTTCCTTATTTTTCAGGTTGTACTAAAGCAAATATTTATATATTTTAAAGAACTATTGGTAGACAACATTGATTATAAATAATACTCCACTTAATAAATACATATATGTCTATGCAAAAGTATCGAAATATTTTTCTTTTCCACTTTAGATTAGATATATCATCCGTGTTCAATATAGACTAAGAAGTCAAATCAAAACATTCGAATATACAACTTAAAATAAACGAGGGAATTATTAAGAGGTAATCAACGACAAAAAATTTAATAATAATCTTTTCTTTAAGTACTTCCACACATTTCTTTTTTTACTTTTATTATGGTCTTTCTACAATATCAAGGTAGTATAACTCCATAGAACTTGACAAAAATAATATATACGTATTAATTGT
Organism: Solanum chiquidenum; assembly: GCA_029582725.1. NCBI lineage: Eukaryota > Viridiplantae > Streptophyta > Magnoliopsida > Solanales > Solanaceae > Solanum > Solanum chiquidenum. The sequence continues at coordinate 28,599 of JAJOOS010000945.1, read as the reverse complement.
AGTACACAAATTATTTCTGTAATTGATTAAAAATTTGAGGAAATAGCCTTCTATGATCACTTATAATTTTGAATTCAAGATTTTAAAAAAAAAAATTACGCTCTATTTTCAAATCTCTTGTAAATCTTTTTATAAATTTTTAAAACAAATTATAAAACCAATTGGCCTATTGTTAAATAGTGTCATCACATTTTAGTATTGTATAATTAATTAAAGTCGCCACAAAAGGAATATCTAACTATGAAAGGCACTTGTATATATTTAAAAATGAAAAAATATATATATTTTTAAAATCTATCAATTGTCTACCTTGCTATGATTAATATGTAATTATTTAAGAACTTGATGTTGTCACTTAAAAATGACCCTATGCAAACTAGCATCTTAATCAATTTATTTATAATTATCACTAAATCTTACGAAATTAATCAATTTATTTATGAGCAAGACTTAAATTGATCTTACGTAATTAATCAATTTAATAGTTATTATCGTAACACAAACCTTGCAAGCAATCTATATTTTGTCTTGATTATTGATTAATCACTATCTTACCGGCAATTTTCTGATTAGTGGGCCCTAATTTTCTTTTCTTCTTAGTATATATATCAAGAATCTTTTTATATATTTTTTTCAAGATAAGAACGTGTACCATATAATATTAAAAATAACAATGTTGGGTTCACTTTTGTAATGACTTTTTCATTTTGATTCTTTATATTTAATTAATATCTAGTTTAATTATCTTTGTCAGTTGGTGGATTAAAGTGTTCTAAAAAAAATTGAGTATGAAAGCTCTACTCAATTGCCTCTTTGTCAACAAAAGCATATTTATATTTTTCTCAAATCTCTTCACAATAAATTAGTAAATAAATAAAACTTTTCAAATATTTGGAGAAATTTGAATATTGTGTGGTTAACAATAACAATATAATCCTATAACATATATACCTTATTCACAGTTTGGAGAGGATAAAATATACATGAAATTTGTTTATTCTTTTGTGAGGTAGAAAAGTATTTTTGAAAATTTTGAAATAATATAAAATACAATAGTAAGATACAAAAAGCAAATGAAGAAAACTATGCGACTATTAAATTAAATAGCCTCGACCTTCTCCACATAAAATATGACAATGCTCGATTACTAACTAGACTTCTACGAAAAAAGATCCCCCATTATTATTTTGTCCATTACTTCTGAATGATATAGTTGATGTATGCCATATGTACAAATGAATATGAGAGGCTAGAATAAGATTAATTTTTCTTGGTACTTTAAAAAAAATATTATTGATTAATTTATTGTTATATCTATTTATTAAATTATTCCTCTACTAAATAATATTTTTGAAATGTAAGGTAAATTATTTTTAGCGGTAAAGGTATGGATCGTTTTTGTTAATAATACTTCAAGATTTTTTAATTTTATGTTTCTTAAAAAAAAGGATTTAATTGTTATGTTCTAATGTGAAGTCGTGAATAATGAAATTAATTAGGGAAGTCCAAAATTCCACAATTATTGTGTATGTTTACTTTTTTGAATAATTTCAAAATGGTAACTAACATATAAATAAAATTAAAGGAGTATTAATACATATAAATACTTTGGATTTAATATTACTTAATGTAAATATTTTATTTTAAAAAAAATAACAAGAAAAATATTCTTTTATTTATACAAATTTTTTAATGGACAAAATAGCAATGGAGGGGATCTTTTCCGGTCTTCTATCACATGAGAATAAGAAATTGACAATTCGATATACTCAAAGCATTAAAAGAAAAGGTTTAAACGTCTCTATAAATATACTAACAAAATACCTAATTTGGATGTTGATTTGAGCCTATTTAATTAATTATATGTAACATTTCATCTAATTTTTTGACTTGAAATGTAAATTATAGTATATCTGTCTTATATCACACATATATTGTCATACAAATTTTGGTGATATGACTTCACCATGCAACTAGAAATTGGTTGATTATATTTCATCATTTTCACTTCTTAACAACCTCATCTAACTTTTAACTTTATTCTTATGATAACTTAACATCAAAAGATTTAAGAGTATTATCATCAACAATAGTCTCTTTTTTATCTCTTTGTATTTGAGGTGGACAGAGGACAGTACGTAGCAACACTCATGTTGGTGTTAAGTCAATTTTGTATTATTTGGGGAATATTGAAAAAATATATTTTAAGTGCATAGATAATTTTTATTTATTTAGTTAAGGTGTGAATTGAGAGAGATATAGGTGAATTTTTGTGTTTACGTATGAAAACACATTTTCTAGTTCATAAAAAGTTGTAAAGAGAGTTTTCTGATTGTCGTTTCAGTTTCATCTAGCTTCAACTTCAGCTTCAATCAAATGATTGATTGATATGTTTTTTGGATCAAATTTGTTTTCTAATATTTGTTATTTTTTTCGCATTTGTTGAAAATCAAAACCCCGACATTTTTGAAAGTCTCTCCCCTCTCTTCATGGCTATCTACATAGTTTTGAAAGCACACACAAATAAATCTTGGACTTCTAATAAATTTATGTTTTATCTATTTTCTGTTTGATAGTTTCGAACATCACTACTAAAAAATGTTGCATATGAACTTCGTCGTTGATCCGTCGCTATTTTACTAAAAAAAAATTGTCGCTAATTCATCACTAAATAGTATTAGCAACGAATTTTGTTGTTTAGCTACAAAATTTGTCCGTCTCTAAATCCAATATTTTCCTACAAAATATAGAAAGATAACAACAAATACGTTCAAACACAATTTAAACTTTCAAATGTTCTTTTTTTTAATCTTAACTTTAAAAATATATTTTTTAATTTCAATCTAATGCTATCTACACATAGTTTTTTTAAAAAATTATTATGTAAAATTATGTGGTAAATTTTGAAAATTTGGAGTGAAGGGTAACCGTAAAATGTGATTGAAAAGAGTCCACTAGAATAAATATTGTGAAGGCAAAGGGCAATAAAAGCATCTCCGACAAAAAAGCGAAAAGATGAGAGGCTCAGAGTGCCAGAAGGCCTAAATGTACCCTACCTTTGTCAAAAACCATAACAACAAAAAACTACTAGTACTAGATTCTTATCCCATACCCCCTAGGTAACATATTTTATTTTTCGATTAATTTGAATTTGTATTGTGTAATATTTATTTGAGGAAGAAGTGATTCTTATCGAGATATTTTTTTATTTTTAAATTACAAATTATACTTCAAGTTAAGGACTCGTTTACCAAGTAATATTTGAGGAAAAATTTGGCAAATAATATTTGTCCATATAATTTGCTATTATTTGATAAATATTTTTGGCAAATTTCCAAATACTAGAAAAAAATTAGTATTTGGGCCAAATTTCATTATTTGGGAGCTTTAAAAATTCAAATTTTACACCAACCTTTTATCTTTTACAAAAACACCTTCTATAGTTGTTTGTGTTGTATTATATAATTTTTTACGTGAACATCAAATCAGTGATGAAATATTAAAATGATTATATGGCTGTTAATGAAAATGAAAAATAATCGGCTTAAAGTAATAAAGTCATATGTTTCGTCTACTTTATGATGTATGGAATAATGCTTGTTGCAGTCACTCCGAACTACCACATTGTTCCAGTGTCGTGGACACTACTTGTTATTTATTGCAACGAAGATCCAATGACTTATTGCGAAAGTCATGAATCTTGTTACCTTGATGTTTCTATCTTGATATGTAATACAAACTTATGATTAGTTTTAATAGTTTTTAAAACTTATGGATGTAAATCATATTTATCAAAAAAGTGAAATATATTTCCCAAATATTATGACCAAACACATGGTGATATTTCACTCAAATTCTCACCAAAATGATATTTGTCAAAAATATTTAAATATTAACGCACCCCACCCTTGGACTACCCCTACTCTACCCTACCCTTGCTATGCAAAAACCCCTCAAACTCAAGTATATAATTAAGTCAGCAAAATTAAATGAGTTTTTTTTTTTTTTTTATAATTTAGTTACATGTATGATGCTATTGGACTAAACACAACAATTCATAAAATTCATGGAGAATTTAAAAATACGAACCAATGTAAAATATCCCGTTAAGTTAAGAGTAAATGATGATATTTAACATACTAGATTTTGTGTTGTTGCTTAATTAAAGAGAGTTAGTTTCAATCTTTAATTGATCTTTTATTTACTGAGAATTCATTAGCTATCAACCTGAGTTGTGAAGTGTGAGAGCTCGAGATAACGGGAAAAGAAAATCAACAAGATGTGGTGCTTTGTCCCAACTAGCAAGAGTAGAAAGATTCCAATATGAGATGGTTGAAATCCATTCACCTTTAATTATAAATTTCTATTTCAAATCCAAAATATGAAAAAGAAATCGAAAATGAACCTCACAATAGGCAAATACAAATTAACCATGTTATTATTCATATAATATATATACTACTAGTTGTTATTCTTATTAGTATTTTAGATTAATATTCACGACTAGATTCGAAAATAAGAAAGTAAACTATAAAATAATATTTTAATAAATTATTATAAAGTTAAAAAAATAAAAGCTACTACTACTATTATTCAACCAACTTTACCATCAACGGATGTGATTGCTCTTCTTAATCAAATATTTCGCGTTCGTTCTTTGAGTATAGAAAAATTCTTGATTGAGAGCGTTTTCTTTCGAATAAGGCCTTACGTAATATCGATTCGAATTAATCAGGCTCCAATACAAGTACCAAACATAAATAATTTTTTCTTAATTCAACTAGCTTTGAGTATTTGATTCAACATGGGTAGCTTTATTGAACTCCTCCCCCTCCTTAAAACTTAAGAAAGAGATGGAAAAAGGAGGGATTACTATTTTAAATTTGAACTTCCAAAATAATAAAATAAAATATTTGCTCGCCCCACTTTCAAATAAATAAAATCTTGTATACTCCCTAAAATGCAGTCAACCACCAAAAAAAGAAAAGATAAAAAGATAAAATTTCATTTCCCTCCAATAAATTACAAAATTGATTATTTTTTTTAAAAACGGAAAAAATATTTATGGTAATTGGTATGACTATGGATCTACTGTACAGGCAACTGCCCGACATTAACGGTGTTGAGACTCGAGATTGACCAAGAAAAAGAAAAAAAATGGAGCTGAAAAAAGAAGCATAATTTATTTAATTTTTTGAAATATAAAGATAAAAAAGGAGAGAGAAGGAGAAAGAAAAGGACAGACAGAAGAGAGAACCAATAATCATAACCATTATACATAAAAAAAAAGTAAACACAAAAACATTTTTGTATAGTTTTATTTACAGAGAGAACAAAAAAAGAAGAGGAGGAAGAAGAAGAAGAAGAAGAAGAAGAAGAGAGTTGGTTTCACGTTTGTGGGGTTTTTGTTTTTGCTGTGTGTGTTGTTTTTGAAGAGATCTCTTTCAGATCAGAAGCTTAAAGAGTCATAAAAGATAACCTCGTAAGGATTTATTTTTCTTCTGATCTGCATGTTTTGAAATCCCCCATTCTTTTCTTTTTGTTTTTTCTTTGGTGGGGTTGTTTCAGGTTAGGTTCTTAGGCTGAAAGACTTTAGCTTTTTGGTAATTTTGGTTGTTGTGTTCATTTTTCTTTGTTTTTCTTTGTGTTGGTTTGTGTATGAACACATTTTATTATGTGGGTGTTTGAGTTTTGTGGTAAAGATTGGATTTTTATGGTTAAAATCTTGGAAAATGGAAGTGGGGTTTGAATATGAGGGATTTTAGGGTGTTTGTCTTTCTTTCTGAGTTAATTCTGTTTATGGGGTTGAGAATGTGGCTCATTTTTATTTCCTTCTGGGTGTTTGAGCTGTGGGGATTTTTCCTTCATGTCTATTTATTAATGGGTTTGTTTTCTTTTTCTTCCTTTTTTTTCTTTTGCATAAGAGTTTGAAGTTTGTTTTTTGTTATGTATTTGAGTAATTTGGTGCATATGTTGGAGGCATTGAGGGTACTAGATTGGGTTGATTCCTTTTCTTTTATTTCTCCTTCATTTTTTTTTTCTGGTTTTCAAGGGTGGGCTGTGCTTTTGTGTGTTTACAGAAGGGGTTGTTTAGGTTGTGTTTCTGTTGGTTAGAAGATTATTAGTACTTCTTTCTCTTTTGCTCCAGAATTTTCACATTTCTGATAGATTTGAGCATTTGGTTCTGCAAATTTGGATAGATACATTTATTCCTTCGATTTTATCTTTCTTTTGTGCACCCAGAGTTTTGTGAATTGTCAGGCATTATTCCTTATGCAATATTCAGATTCAGAGATTAGTTTCTTTTTCATGTCATGAGCTTTTTCATGATAGGAATTAGACATTTGGGAGTCTTCTTTCCTTTATTGTGGCCTTCCTAGAAAAATCTTGTGCCAGTTTGCATTCTGAGGTGGTTAGGATATTCTCCTGATCTCTCTCTTTCCTGCAAGTTCTTTCCCTTTTAGTTCTGTAAATTTTCCAATTCTAAGATATTTTTGGGGCCTTGTAACATTCTATTTTGCTCTCCAATTTTAAAGGTTGAGAGGTGACATATAGGGTTAAATTTTTTGATCTCTACCTCAAACACTTTCTTTGTAGAGCCATGTCATTTTCATAGGGGGATTAGATTCTTTCATGTGTAAAGTTGGTCACTATATAACTGCTAATTCCTGATATGAGGGAAAAAGGACTTCCTTGAATTTTGAAAAACTTCTCTCTTTCCATTCAGAAATATAATCTTGCTTTTCTAGGTAGATGCTAGACTGCTTTACTGAAACGAAATAATTGATCTATTGGGATCTAAAAGCAGGTCACCGGAGACTCATGTTGTTTCGTTATTTTTTGCTTGCACCTTTGCCTTAATTCTTCCTACTGTCCTAACTGTGATTACTATATAGATGGAAATATTTTGCCTGATTAGCTTAACATTTTCTGTCCTCAGAAAGCTAAATATGTTTTTCTCTGGACTAAGGTCTGAGCTTGTAATATTATCACTTGGTTTGTTGAATGGGATGATCTCCTCACCTAAAGCTTAAACTATTAGACAGAAGATGCATTTATTTGCTTATAGATCTGCCACATGGTTTATTTAACTCCAGAATGTGCCAAATGTTGTCTACGGGGACATCGTTTTGGGAATCATTGGAATAAATACTTGTCTGAATTCGTGATACAGTTGCATTTGATGACTTTTAGAATATTCCTGGGGACTTCGTTCTTTCTTCTTCCTTTTGGGGTTAGCAATGTATGCGTTACACTTTATTTTGTTATTTGTTTTTCTTTTTTGGTTTGTGATCAAACAATGAAGTGTGTAATGACTTTATTTCTGCATGTCCTGTAGTCCTTTCATCTATGAGTCACAAGTTATAAGAGTATCTACCCTTGAGGGATTGCATTTTTAAGCTTTTATTCTGTGTATTTCTTCTTGCAGGTGATGGTGAGAGACGTTACAGGTTTACGTTCTGATAAGAAACCTAGTGTTAAGCCAAATGTTGTCACCCATGGTGCAGTTCATGTTGCCCCCAGAATCGCCAAGGAAAGGGTTGAAGCAAAGGAGTTTGAGGCAGAGGATCACACTGCAAATGGCACACATGTGGAGGAATCCCATGAAAAGCAGGATGTACTATCTGTGAAAAGCACCAACTATGAACCTGACCCGATTGAGGAAAAAATTACGAAGACTGAGGCTGTGAAGTCCAGTGACAAGAAGTTGGGCTCACCAATGAAACCTTCATCTGATTCTACTGCAGCAACTGAAAGTCCAGCCCCCCCGGTTATGAATTCATCAGGGAATGAATCTGAAAATCATGAAAATGGCACTCAGACTGTTGATGCTGGCTCGAATTGTTCATCAAAGTCCATCAATCTGCAGTCTCCTATGACTTCACAAAAATTGCATGTAAGATTTTGTTGCTTTTAATTGATACGGACAATCTGGAATATGCTGCAGTCCTTATAAGCTGGACTCTTGGTTATTTGCCACTGTATAAAGGATGGCATTTGTAACTTGTAAGGGGCCGTGGATTTTATTTGCAGCTCAAAGATGTCCAGAAAACTGCTTGCTACATCCTGCTTTTGATTATCTGACAATGTTTAAAGTATTTTTGAACCCGCCTAAAATCCAGACCATATATTTCTTTTCTGTAGGTTTTGGTGGTGATTTGGGGGGTGGGGTGGGTGGTAAAATGAATAGCCTGGAATGAGTTGATGCTTAATGGATAACTCACTCTATAAATATGTCAAGATTTAAATTCTATGATGCTGTCTGGATGCTTAGTGGGAAACTCCAAACTCATCACTATGTAAACAAAATAGGCTTAAATTCTGATGTTGATATCACAGTAGCATTAACTGGGAACCTTCAGCAAATCATGACTCCGGTTTTGCCAAAAAGTAGATAGATTGATTTTGGATTGCAACTTAAGTAAGTTAGTCACTGAATGAAGAAGGACAAAAATAAGTCGGCTGCAGCAAGCAGAACGATAATTTACTGCAATCTGAACCGAATGCATATTCAGTATCTTGTTTGAATTTATCAGGCTTCCATACTTCTCATATTTCAGTCTTTTGATGGCATTATTTTACACCCTTCATAACTCTATATAATACTTGTATATCCTCTGATGTCATGTAGTTTTTGTACCCTGATGATCAGACCACTGATCTTGAGAATTCTTTATCTTGTTGCAGCAAAATTCTCCCATGATGACAAGGAAGTTGCGGATTCAGGATGAAGATGATAACTGGTCTTTGGCTTCCTCGTATCCTTTTATTGGACTTCTAATTCCTCTTTTTGCAGACTTCACTATTAAAAATTTCTGTTTTTTTCCTTGTTCTTCTGGGAAAATCTTCCTTATCTTTCATAGAACTGCAGCTTCTGTGCGGACAGTTAGGTCCAAGGTTACTGTTCCTGTAGCTCCATCATTTCAATGTTCTGAACGCTCAACGAGACGTAAAGAGGTATTTTCCTGAAACTTTGAATGAAATTCTTGTTCAACCTTCTTACAAGCTCCTCTCCTCGTTCATAATTAATTGTAATTGTGCTTTCCTTTCTCAATAAACGATTCTATCTCAATCTTTCTCATTTTATTATCTAGTATTACACAAAGTTAGAGGAAAAGCACAAAGCTTTGGAGGCGGAGAAACAAGAATATGCAGCCAGAACAAAGGTATTATATTGTAGCATGCATGTATTAGTTTCTCACAACATTTTGATTGCCCCAACTTCTTAGGCCTGGTGGGGAGGAAAAAAGACATGTCGTGGAGTAAGATAATTGACCCCTAACTTATTCTCTACAAATTCTAGGAAGAGGAAGAGGCAGCAATTAAACAGCTTAGAAAGGCCATGTCCTACAGAGCAAATCCAGTTCCTAATTTTTACCGTGAAGGGCCACCTCCAAAGGCTGAACTTAAGAAGGTACTCTTAATGTATATATATACTCATTGTTTATAGTTGGAAGTTGATTCCCTATTGCTAATGTTTTTCCTTCTACCCTATAAGAAACTTGTCCAATGAAGTTAAGGCTTTGGCTAGCATACAATATGAATGGCCAATTTTTTAACTTTAATGTCATGTGATAAATCACAGTTCCAAATGTTGATGCCTCAAAAAGGATTTCAAAAGATAAAACATGAAGATGCTAGTTAGTGCATTCAATTGTGGAATGCATTTGTTCTATTTGCATGTTTAGTCTATGTTCGAAAGGGATGGTATTAGACATAACTGAAGCAACTCGACTCTACAAATGGCATATTTTGAATGTAATTTAGACCTAAATGTGTCTTCTACTCCCTAAGTAATTGATCAAACAATCATGCAACAACTTTGAATTCTGTTTTTTCTGATGGACTAGATTGAGTTTGTATCCTTGTAAGCAAATAAAAATGGTCCTGCTTTGCGTGCAGCTGCCAGTCACTCGTGCCAAATCACCAAATCTAACCCGTAGAAAGAGCTGTAGTGACGCAGTCGGAGCATCTCCTGAAGAAAAGAAAGCTTCTGCAAAGGGTCGTCACAGCATTGGTGTTTACAAACAAGGCAGTCCTACCCCACCCACCCCCAAAAGCAAAGATCGTGTGAGTGGTCGAATCAGTAATGGAACTCCTAGAGTCAAAGAACCTACAAAGTTGGTGAAAGCAAAAAAAGAATCCCCTTTGAAGGAGATGAAGGAAACTCCAATTAAGGAGATAAAGGAAACTCCAATTAAGGAGATAATAAAGGAAACTCCAATAGCAGAGTCAAATGGAACTCCAATGAAAGAGACAGAGGAAGCTCTGGTTAAGGTGACAAACAAAGCTTCTGTCAAGGAGATAAAGGAAATTCCCGTCTTAGAGACGAAGGAGGCTTCTGATACAATGACAGAGCAAGTGTCTGAAGAAACTGCTGCTCAATCATGAGCATTGAGCAATTAGTCTTCTTTTTCATTTCCTTTTTCTTTTTCTTTGTAGTTTATCATCGAATCGAGATGTTCCAGGCAAGGTCAAATTGGCCTTCGTCCTTTCTTCTCGGCAATGACTTGTTGAAGTGATGCTTTCAAACTGTGTTGTATATTATATGTAATTTTCATTTGGTACATATGTTACATAGAAAGAGACTCCTGTTGAACATTTTGTTTATAAACATAACTTTAAGAACAGTTTGGCTGGGTTGTCTTACTGTTTCCTTGCCCATCTATCGAGTGACTAGTACTCTATATATCTCCGAAAGATGGCTGGACAGTTTGTGCTCGACGACACTCGGTTAGTGAATTGCTGTGTTCCCATCTTTCTCTTCTGTTCAAAGGGATAAAAGGGTGTTCGTATTAAACGAATAAATACATGATATGTGTTTTTATCAAACCTTTATCACTTCAAATTAATGTGTACTTTGATAATACTATTGTTTGGTCTGTACTACAAACTTCGTAGGAACAGATAGTAATCAGTTGTTTTCTTCTATAAAATGACATGTTTTTTTGCCTATTTGGTAGTATTTAGAAAGATAAAAATCATCATTTCGCAAGGATATAATCATAAAAGGTTGTTGCTTTGTAGGGTACTTTTGTGGCATAATTTGCTAAGGTGAAATGATTCTTGTTTTGACATGCTGTTATCAGTTACTCATTAAAAAAATAATATGTGAAACAGTGGACTGTAGAGTGAAGAAGCAGCAAGAGTTCAGTGGTGGGCGCTAAAGGGTACAATCAAATTAGTGTTTCAGTAAAAGCTAACATGGAAATATGCTGTGACATGATTAGTGATGATTCATATGATCGATTTCAGTTAACTTGAAAATTAAGCATTCTAGTTGTTATTGTTGTAAGATAAGCTTATAATCACTTTCTTCTTCTGAATATACTATGTCTAATAATTTTGAAATTACTGTTTGTACTGTGTAAAATCAACTATCTTATTCTACTTAAATAAATAAATCAATTTCTCACAAAAATTCTCATGCATGTTTCATTCATCTATTGACTAGTTCAGTTAATCACATAAAATATAACATTCTTTAATTATACGCATCAATCTTACGTAGAAAATACATAAGGTTTTATGACTTACTGAGGCGAATGCGTACGATTAAAGAAGATGGACATATTTTATGTGGTTAACCTAACAACATAATTGACAAAAGAGAACACGTACCAGAAAAAAAATTCAAAATGTCTCATTGGGACGGAGTGTTTAATTAAAAACGGAAAAAGGATGACATATTTTATGTGGTTAATTGATGAAGGAGAGCACATACAAGAAAAAATCAAAATATTTAATTGGAACACTTTATTAGGAGTATTTCATTAAAAAAGGAACTTAGTTCGAACGTATAAATGAAATATCTTGACAAGTTTAAGCAACTAATTTTAGTAGAACAAGATAATGTACAAGTTACAATGTACACAGTACAACCCTCACAAAATCATAATCTTAATTAATAGTCAGAAATCCCCAATAGGCCCAATCTCGCCGCTGCGATCTTGCAAAACCAGCACAAAAATCCACTTTCAATGGACTCCCAATGGCTATTTCCATGAGGAATTTGGAAAAAGTTGCAATCTTTAAGTCTTCTGCACACTCAATTCCACTGCTCAACTTCAATGGCAACCAACTCCTCAACAGCGCCGCCACCCAGTTATCATCTGTCGATGATGACCAACAAGAGGCAAGCCTACGAGGAAGATTTAGAAGAGGAGATCAAGCCTTCCGTCTTCTTGGTAGCTCTCTGCCCTTGTCTCGTTTGTTTCATTCTCTTGCTCATTGTAGTATCCATTTTTCTCATTGTCAAGTTTCATCTCTTTTGCCACACCCCACTCCACTCTGTTTTTTTCAAGAAAAGATGTCATTGAGTAATCCTAGAAAGATTTGGTCTTTTTTGCCAAAAGGGTGTTTTTATGTTACCAATAGTCATCCAGATGTGAAGTTTTTGGAGTTGAATACTAAGAAATTTAGCACTGTACAAACTTCAATCTGTACATCTCAAGGGAAGTTGTTATTTAGTAATTCCAGAAAGATTTGGCCTTTTTCGTCAAAAGGGTATTTTTATTTTACTGGTATTAATTCGAATTTGAGGTTGAGTTGTAGGGGAATTTGTAGTTGTGTAGATAATGATGGTGAATTAGAAAGTGATAATGATGTTGAGAGTGAGAGTGATGAGAGGGTGGCGGTGTCGAAGGCGGATCCTAAAGAGGTGGATAGGGTGTGTAAGGTTATTGATGAGTTGTTTTCGTTAGATCGGAATATGGAGGTTGTTTTGGATGAATGTGGGATCAACTTAAGCCATGATTTGGTAGTAGATGTGTTGGAGAGGTTCAAGCATGCTAGAAAACCAGCATTCAGATTCTTTTGTTGGGCGGCACAGAGGCCAGGGTATGCTCATGATTCAAGAACGTATAATGCAATGATGGCAATACTTGGAAAGACGAGGCAGTTTGAGACTATGGTTTCGGTTCTTGAAGAAATGGGGGAGAAAGGTTTGCTTACGATGGAGGCATTTTTGATCTCCATGAAAGCATTTGCTGCAGCAAAAGAGCGGAAGAAAGCTATTGGGATGTTTGAGTTGATGAAGAAGTACAAGTTTAAAGTTGGGGTGGAGACAATCAATTGTTTACTTGATGCCCTGGGAAGGGCAAAACTTGGGAAAGAAGCACAATTATTGTTTGAGAAATTGGAGCATAGATTCACACCAAATTTACTAACGTATACGGTTTTGCTCAATGGTTGGTGTAGGGTAAAGAATCTGATGGATGCTGGTAAAGTGTGGAATGAGATGATTGATAAGGGATTTAAACCTGATATTGTCGCCCATAACACAATGTTGGAAGGGCTGTTAAAGTGTAAAAAAAGGTCTGATGCGATCAAGCTGTTTGAGGTTATGAAAGCAAAAGGTCCATCACCTAATACAAGAAGTTATACAATCTTGATCCGGGATTTGTGTAAGCAGGGTAAGATGGATGAAGCAGTTGCCGGTTTTGAGGAAATGCTTAACTCTGGATGTGAGGCAGATGCTGCAACTTTTACCTGTTTGGTAACAGGCTTTGGAAATAAAAAGAAGATGGATAAAGTCTTTGCATTGCTGAGGGAGATGAAGGAAAAAGGATGCCCACCTGATGCAAGACTGTATAATGCACTGATCAAATTAATAATAAATCGACGAATGCCAGATGATGCGGTTACTTTATACAAAAAGATGATCCGAAATGGAATTCAACCTACTATTCACACTTACAATATGTTGATGAAATCATTCTTCATGACAAAGAACTATGACATGGCTCATGCAACTTGGGAGGAAATGAGCTTGAGGGGTTGCTGTCCAGATGAAAATTCTTACACCGTCTTCATTGGAGGGCTTATAGGGCAGGGGCGATCTATGGAGGCTTGTAAATACTTGGAGGAAATGATAGACAAAGGCATGAAAGCACCTCAACTTGACTACAACAAATTTGCTGCTGATTTTTCTCGGGGTGGTAGGCCTGATATACTGGAGGAGTTGGCTAAGAGGATGAAATTCTCTGGGAAGTTTGAGGTCTCAAGTCTCTTTGCTAGATGGGCTGAAATGATGAAGAGTAGAGTAAAGCGTAGGGATCCCAGCTGATTAGCAATGCAAATAAATTCTCTGTCCTGGCCGTGGAATTTTATGTTCTCGATAATGCAGATGAGAGGAGGATCACTAACCAACCAGTAGCGTCTTTTGACAATCAGTGACAACGGAATGTCACTTTTTGATCTCAGCATATCATACAAGGTCTGAATACGAAATTCATTCTTATTCCTGTTGTAAATTCCTCTTGTATTTCGTACGTTTTACGTTTACCTAGTTACTCATTAGGCTTCTTGGTGATTCAAAGCATCTTTATATTCTTGTGCTGTAGTATGTTTCACTGTACTTACTGGAACAACAGAACACTGAAATCATATCTGTCTTTTCCAGCTATGATTTGGCAAAAAAAAGACTCAAAGCTATACTTTTGTTCTTTCAGGATCTCACATTGCAGCCATATATGTATAGTTGCTTGAACTAGTTCTTGCAAATTTAATAGTTTCATAGAAAAAGGAATATGTATTATTTACGAAAATATATTTCAAAAATTATAACTATTAGTATGATAATAGGGACCCTTCCTGAAAGATGGTTGCGTCATGTATTTGTAATACATGTATTATTTTATTTATTTGAATAAATATACAGGCTATTCCCCTTGATTTTCTTTTAATAGTCTTTTATTTAATGCAAATTATTTTATAAATTTCAATTTCAACTCTTTTAACATTGGTCTACTATAAAATTGAATTTATATTTCTTAATTAGCTTAGCTTAACTTCATAAATTTCTTAATGTTCACTATTTTTTGTTGTTTCAAAGTTTACTAAACTTACAATTTTTATAACTTTCAAATTGAAAATTGAAAATTAATTCTATAACTTTTAAAAAGTTTAAAAATTTATTAAAAAAATAGATAAAACTCAATTTTTTTTTGTAAAACTAGTTTTTTTAATCTAAGTACTAACTTACTAACTATTTTAAATCAATGAAGGAAAACTTACAAAATAAATTAAAGTATAATTATACAAAATCTTAATAAGTTATTAGGTCAATAAATATTTTAAAAACTATTTTTTAAGAATATAAGATAAATTAAAATTAAAATGGTAGGGGGGGTTTCAAACCGGTATATACCAGATCAGAACAGAATCAATAGAAAGCTCTGTTGGATTCGATACCAGTAGACCCAATTCTGATAACACAATCAATTTAGAAGGCCCAATTAAATTCTTGTTTCAGAAAAAATCGATCTGGTGATTTCGATTCTTAGATTTTTAAAAATTAGCTAATTAGTTATGGCGATGCTAGATGTTGAGGTGTTGGAAAAGGATAACAAGATTCTTAGGGCCGCAATGTTAAAGAAGTGCTACGCTAACGTGATGATGAAATCACAAAAACAAGTTTTTGACAAAGCGTTTGATGAAAAAAAGATGAAGAAAAAGACTTCATTGTGGGAGAAGCAGTTGGAAGAAGAAAAAACAAAGTCACGGGAAAGAGATAGGGAAGCGGCGAGAATTGCTATTGCAAGCGCCAAAAGGACAGTTAATTTTGATAATGCTATTGCAATTTTTTTTTGCCGAAAGAGATTTAATGTTTATCATTGTTGCGCCAAATCGATTGTAAATTGAAGAGTTTCCGTGTAGTAATATATCACCAAATTGATATTTGTAGAATAATATACGTAGTATATTCATTAGTTTGTTTTTCTCGTATACTTATTTGTTGATGATAATGAGAAGTGAATATATTTAATCCAACAGGAGATAATTTTAGTTGTATGATGTACTTAATTATCTCAATCTTATTACTCTTAATTAGAATGTACTTCGTTTCAATTTAACTTTGTTGTTCAAATTGATTGAGTGTGCAAATCAGGGGAGGGGCGGAGTTAAGTGGAGATTTGTGGGTTTGGACTAATCTAGTAGCCTTTTCGTAGACCCTATATTTTTACTAGAAAAAATTAAGTAATAACTTGTAAACCCCTAACAAAAATGATTGACAACTCAATGTTAAGGAAGGGGAAAGAAATTTAGAACCCCCAAACTCCTCATACTGGCTCCGCCTCTGGGGCAAACTGTTAACATGGGCGAATTTATTGTGCAATTTAGGGTACATATGAACTCACGGTCTTTCCAAAATTAGATATTTTATGAACATATTTTCTCGAGTTGATGTAAAATTGTCTTTCTCGATATAAGTAGTCAGAGTGTTTCTTTCTCTGTATTTATTTCATTAAGTTGGTTAGTGATGTGAATATGTAAGTCATAATACATTAGTGGTAAACGATCCGCGTGTATTGTAGTTTTGTATCTATAGATTATAATGTGGTCATTATTTTGTATTTATATGTGATTTGTATAAAAATGTATCATCATAATATATTGTATATGATACATGTAATAAATGGATTAACAATTGAGACGGATCAGATACGTTTTGAATATCAAGTGTGTGTATCACATATTTGTATAATGTATCAGGTTATTATTGTGCATATTGTACATATAAATAGTGTAACAATTAAGATATGTAAATTACTTGTTTTGAACAAGATAAATGTGGATGATACATTAATATATATTAATCTTGGATTTTTGTGAATGGCTGTATCATTGATCATTTTAATGTACCTACTATATGTTATAAGATGGTTACAAAATTCTGTCGATATGTGTTAGTTTGTTGTTAGGTAGGTGTTGCTTTGAAAATTGAAAAAATGTATTTCATATAATGTATCACTGATTTTTTTAATGTTTGCAGATTGTTTCATGTCGTCTGAGTTTTTATGTATCAAGAATATTATTGGGTAATATGTACATATACATCACATTCTAAGTTGGATAAGAATAAACAAATATTAAAGAATGCAAATACATAACACACAACTGATTTGTTTGGCTATATAGCCTTTTAAATTTGAATAAGATTGATGATACATTGAAAAACTTGATACATGCAAATGATACATTAGGTAGTGTTTATGTATCAAGTACATTTATATTGAACATGATAAAACTAATCGAAGTTTCAACAACATTATGATTATGTATCAACGCCTTAAATATGAATATGATACATTGCATAAAACAAGGATGAACGGATAATCATATGTATCAAGAAAAAAGGGTAAAAATAATTATTATTTTTGAAAAAAAAAGAGACAATGGAGAATATGAAAAGTACCTAATTTAGTGATTTAAATTTGATTGACTAGAGAGAGAATCCTTTTGAAATTTAAATTGAGATGAAAATTGTAACTGATAAAATTGTGGAGTGAAATTAGGAGAGAATAAAGGAGTGAAAAAAGGAAGGAAAAACATGAGTTAAGGCTAAAATACTTATGTATCCAGATGACTTGAGAATTGGGTGAAAATAAGGGATTTTGGAAATATTTTAAAATTGTAGGGAATAATGGAAATTATGAAAAATAAAGGTGTGTATATAGGTATAATATCCTATACACATAATTTCATTAAGTTGGTCAGTGATTATATATACATAATTATTGTTTAAAAGAATTATAATTCGTAGATATAATTAGGATTTTATAACAATTTCTATCTCCCTCTCTCCCCCCTTCTCTCTCTCTCCGCATTCTCACTCGCCTCTCCCCTGTCTCTGCCCTTTCCCTCTCAACTTTTCCTCTCTTTCTCTACAATACAAATACAAATGATAACAATTAATGATACATACATAAATGGTAACACATAAATAGAATACACAAGGCACCAAATGAACACAAATGCACATGAATACAAATATAATCAATCACCTGTTACAATAAGATACAATTATATTGCATTAACGAATTATGAATACTATAATCTTGATAAAATTGTATTTATTGATATAAATTAATTGTATTCGTGATACAATTATCAATTAGATATACAATTATCGATCATGTATACAAATCAATTATATCTCTCTCGCCTCTCTTCACTCTCTCAAATCTAGCTCGCCTCTCTCCTACTCTGGTAGCAAATCTTTTTCTTTCTACTATGTATAAAAACTTATCCAATTGCTATGTGAATTACCCTTTTTTTTAAAAACTTTAGTGTCATGTGATAAATCACTGTTCCAAGTTCCAAATGCTGAATGCCTCAAAAAGGATTTCAGAATATAAAACATGAAGATGCTAGTTTTGATTGAGCAATGGAATTAAAATAAATAAAAAAAATAAAAAAATAAAAAAAATAGAGCTGCGGAACAAAATAAAATAAAATTACGCGTTTGAAAAGTTTCCATATTTGTTACTTTCCTAATTAATTTTAGGAAACTTTGGTAATCCTTTTTCAATACAAAAAATGGAAAACTATAGGTATATATATTATACTTTTACCTTACTACCTTTTTTCATCTACATTACAATAAGCTAGGGTTATTTGTTCATTGTTACAATATTCTTCGATCTTTAGAGGTAATTAGCTACGTAGTTATGGCGATTCGTGATGTTGAGACGTTGGAAAAGGACAACAAGATTCTTAGAGCCACAATGTTAAAGAAACGGTATGCTAACGTGATCATGAAATCTCAAAAACAAGTTCTTGGCAAAGCGTTTGATGAAAAGAAGATGAAGAAAAAGGTTGCATTGTGGGAGAAGCAGTTGCAAGAAGAAAAAGTAAAGTTGCGGGAAAGAGATAGGAAAGCGGCGCGAATAGCTATTGCAAGCATCAAAAGGACAGTTAATTTTGGTGATGGTCTTCAAGCCGAAAGAGATTTGATATATATCATCGGTGCTCCAAATCAATTGTAAATTGAAGAGATTCCCCGTAGGAATATATGATCAGATTGTTATTTGTAAAATAATATACATAGTATATTCAATAGTTTTGTTTTTCTCATGTACTTGTTTGTTGATGATAATGAAAAGTGAATATATATTTGACCCAGAAATTGACTCTACTTTGTTTCAATTTAACTTTTGTGGTCTAATTGATTAGTAGTTTAGTACTACGTTACTATTTGATTTGCGACAAGTGACATATACAAATTAAGCAGGATGTATTTTATTTTTATTAGTTCTTAAACGATGTAATTCAACTAATAATTTAATATATAGTATAAATTATTTTTACACAAGTGAAAAATATAGTTACGAGAATTTAAACGACAGTTAAAAACTTAAAATGTCATATGAATGCAACGATTGGGGATTTCACATTGAACAAAACTTTTGAATGTCTTCATATTGGGGAGGAGTTGAAAATTGAATATTGTGTGTATTATTAATGTGATTTATGTACTCTTTTGAATTTGAGTTGTAATTAAAGAACGTCAATAATAGACATAAACAAATTTACTATTCATTTTATGTTAAGTTGTGATAAGTATGTATTATTACTTCATTCCTCTAATTCTCTCTCTTCCTCAAACTTTTGGAGCTTGAATCAAATTTGATATGATTCAGAAAAATCAGTTTGACATTATCATAAATTCCCCTACTTAAAGAAAAATTACATAAGAGGGCAAACATATGATATGTTTTTAATATACATAACTATAGTTTAAAAGAATTACAATTTGTAGCTATAGTTAGGACTTTTTGCCAATTTTCTCTCTTCTCTCTCCTTCGCCTCTCCCATCTCTCTTTGACCTTTCTCTCTCGACTCAAGGCTAAAGATGAATACACCTACAATTTGTTACGAATTACAACAATAATACAATTGTATTTGGTGATACAAATTATATTTGAATACAAATTGTATTCGTCAATATCCTTGATAAAATTGATTTTCATCAATGAATTAAACACAATAATCTTGATACAATTGTATTCAGTGTTACAAATCAATTGTATTCGTGGTACAATTATCAATCAGATATACAAATTATTTGTATCTATCCAACTTCACTTCTCTTTCTCCCAAATTTCATTTGCGTCTCTCCTCCCTCTCTCAATC
Organism: Solanum chiquidenum; assembly: GCA_029582725.1. NCBI lineage: Eukaryota > Viridiplantae > Streptophyta > Magnoliopsida > Solanales > Solanaceae > Solanum > Solanum chiquidenum. Next base: position 8,679 of record JAJOOS010000945.1, on the reverse strand, counting down.
TCACTCGTCTCTTTCCTCCTTCTAGTAGCTAGTTTTTTTTATACAAATTAATTATATTTGTGATACAATTATCGATCAAATATACAAATCAATTATGTTTCTTTCCTCTCTCTCCCAAATCTCGCTCGCCTTCCTCCTTTTTAATACATAACTAGGAATTGTAATAAAACCAACTACAACTAAAAAGCCTAATTATATTTCAAAAGTCTTAGTTGTTTTTGAAATTTTCTCATACTTAATAAAGTAATGTTGGTGGGTATTATGATAATATTCATTGGTTACATATTAAAGGAAAATTATCTTCAATTTTGTAACTATTATCCTCCTTGGCTTTGTCCATGTTTTCTTGTTTTTGGAGAAACTTGACAAGCCAAAGACAGGAGGAACCCATGGCTAGGAGCATCTCATACATCACAGGCTCTCAGCTTCTCTCTCTCAAACGCCGTCCAAATATCGCCATCGTTGACGTCAGGTCATTACAAAGCTCAATTCCCACTTACATAATTTTCTAGATCTCTCTGTATATTTTCTGCCAAACCCCATATCGATTTCTTACTTTTTTTGGCCTCGAATTTGCAGGGATGATGAGAGGAGCTACGATGGGCACATAGCTGGGTCGCTTCACTTTGCCAGTGATACTTTTCTTGATAAAATACCCAGTCTTATTCAAGCTGCTAATGGCAAAGATACCCTTGTTTTCCACTGTGCTCTTAGCCAGGTTTGAATCTTGTTTAGTACTTTTTACTCACTTTCTGATGTTTATCTATCTATCTGTTTTCTATTTCCTTGATTAGGTATTTCTGTTTTTGGTTAAAGATTCTATCTTTGATCATTCTATAGTTTCCTGCACAGATTCCTTTTGGGGTTTTTTGTTTATCTGTTGTTGATGCATTTCTTTATGAAGCTGCTAATGGCATTGTGAACTTATCTTGTTTCCTTGTGATCTGTTTATGTGGATTTGACCATCCTTTCCTCTTGAGCTATATTTTGAGATTGGGTTAGGCATAACTGTCATATATGTACATGGTATCAGAACCAAGTCCATCCTTGTTTGAGCCTGTATTAAGGGGTTGTTAAACAGTTAAAGTGGGTTAGAGCACCACATTGGTTGGATGATCTGCTTATATGGACTTTGGCAATCATCCCCTTGAGCTAGCTTTTAGGGTTGAGTTATCTTTACATTATCCATATTGTGTTTGGTAAAGATTGTATCTGGTTGGATTCTCAGTTATATCCTCATCACTCTATAAGTTTCTGCACATCTCCTTATTGGCTTTCAATTGATTGGTATATGTAGGGATTATTGGCTTGAATTTTGAATTGGTCAAAACTATAGAAAGGACGGTGTTATAGGATTTTCAACTGCTACTAGTCGGAGAAATAACTTTTTAGAGTTATTGCAGTTGGTGGAACTAGAGATATCGAGATCAGTAAAGATACACAATGAAGCAGGGAAAGACTAATTAGAGAGTCTCATCTTATTTTCTCCCTAATTATGAATATTCATCATTGCTAAAGTGTCCTTCCTAGTATCAAGCTTATGTCACTTTCATGCGGTCATACCCTACAAGCTTCTCTGAAATGTTAGGTAGTGTAGTCCTAAAATTAATTATAGCGCATGGAGGAGATCCGAGGTTCAGTTAACATGTAATATGCCAGAAATTTCTGGACCCCTTCAGTAAATTCTTAAAGTGTTGTGAAGTGAATAGTAGACTAAAAGTAATCATGCCACTGATATCTTTGTCTATTTGCTGAAAGCACATTATGCCTTAGTATAAACCTTCAATGCTTGGTTTTGTTCTGGAATTGCTCCAGAGTAACAATCCTTGAGTCCTCACAAGTCACAAATACCCAACTTTTTCCCCCTAAACGCCAAATGGTGGTGTTAGGGCTGTCGGCTTTGCTGGGATTCAAAAATTTGGTTCCTGAAGTTATTATTCCAATCTACCTTCTCAAAAATGTTATTTGTTCCAATCTTTGACTGTTCAGATTGTACTGTGCAGCGTGCACTATTGATCAACTTACATGTTTGGCATAGGCTTACAATTTCCGTCCATGAGTTTTACCTACCACCAAAAGCTTTTACTCTTTGGTTAATAACAAATTAAGGATATATTGTTGTCCAACTTCGGATGTTCACTAGACAGTCACTATATTATACATAGTTCCGCATGTTTGGAATCTTCAGGAACAAATTGCAGCATTTTTCTCTTTGTAAAATCTTGAGAGATACTTCTGCTGCACAATGTTTTAATTTCATTTGGTGGGTACAACTTCTGATAAGGTATCTAGCTCTGTCCTTTACCATTTAACCATTAACTAAAACGTGTTGGCGAGCTTTTTTTTCTTCCAATAGCATTCTGTATTCCTCAATCCGATCTTGAGGATTATTCGAAATTCAGAAGGATTGTGTGGGGGAAATTGTTGGGTCATATATAAAGCTATGATAAAAAAGTTGATTAAACTTTGTTTAGTGGTCTCTTTGGAATGTATATCCATTTCAATAAAGGAGAAGATGAAGCATCTCCTAACTCTTTGTGCTAGCATTGGTGGATATGTCATTTGTATCATAATTTTGCTATATATGTCAATCTCGTGGATGAAGCAACAACTAAAAGCTCAATGAATAAAGTATGTAGAAAGATTAGGGTAGACCGTTAGACTAGAGAGATAGAGAAAGGCAAAGCAATATCCTAGGCTGTGATTATCAGAAGCATGAAGTTGTAATTTGCAGAGCTGCTAGTCTGGAGTAAACGGAAATGAGACGACTGATAGCTGATGGCGTCAACTTGTAATTACAACAAATAAATCTAGAAATAGGAGGTAAAGTTTTAAAATAAGGTCTGCTTTCTCAAAACTGTGAAAAATAGCAATAGTTTAAACCCTAAAGGGTCAAGTTATGTTAATTCTTGCTTTTGGTTTTTGAAATTGCACTTGTGACCCTATTCTAAGCGTAGTGCACACTGCACAGGAAGTGTTAAGTGAGAGAGAGAGAGTACTCGTATACTACATTAAAGGTATAATATTGTACATTGCCAATAATACATTACAAATTTACCTCTCATTTGTGGTTTGCGAGCTATTGCATAGGAGCCGGGGTTTTACCTTGTGCGCACTGTAATACATTACAGTCATGGATTTTTTCAAAGATCGAACGAGCAAAAATGTCGAATATTGTCTAGAGTTATGGAATGGTTATGTTATAACTTATTTAACTCAAATTCTAACTTTTGTAGTAGTTATGAATATTTCTCGTACTTGATTTTCTCTCATAGTGCAAGTAGTAGCACTTCCTTTCGGCTTTAATTTATATTAAGCTAATAAATACAAATAGTTACTTTTCTCCCCAACAACTTTTTCTCTACAAAAGTTCTTTCATAATGCAAGAGTGGTATGTTAATGGAAACTGAATATTACATCATCTTCAAAAAGAACTATTCATTTAACGTGTTGAATTGTGTCGTACAAGAGGAGAATACTACCTCCTATCCACGTCTCTTGTTTTCACATATGAATGAACTTATTGAGTTGTGAATGACTATTTTCTAGGTTCGAGGACCAAAATGTGCAAGGAGGCTTGCAGAATATCTAGCTGAATCGAAAGATGATGTGGGAATAAAAAACATTATGGTATTGGAGCGTGGTTTTAATGGATGGGAGTCCTCTGGTAGACCGGTTTGTCGTTGTGCTGAGGTCTTCTGCAAGGGTCACACTGAACCAGCATAGCTATAAAAAAAAAGGTAGATAAACCATGTCAAAGAATAGGGGATATATAGTTGGACTGATTGTAATATTGTCCTATAAAAGGATCTATGGAGTTGTGATCTGAGAGGCATAAGTGGCTGTTTGGCTGCTCATCATTTTGAAAAGAAACCAAACCATGTTATTTTCATTTTTATGCCATCTTAAATTACTATGTTGACATAATTTGAATTTCATTGCTCATATTTCTTGCTCCTCGGAAACAGCCTCTTTACCTCCACGAGTTAGTGGTAAGGTCTGCGTACATTTTACCCTCCCCAAACCTCACCTATGGAATTTCACTGGGCATGTTGTTGTTGTATATTACTTGCTCCGCTGTTGTATGCCATCTTTGTTATATTCTGCCTAATTTTGTGTGATTTGTACGTGTTTGGTCATGAAATTTTTTTCGGTGGTTTGGCCATAAAAAAATTATTTATATTGAACTAGAGGACTCATCTTGTGTTCAATAGGTAAGTCAAAAAATATTATTCCAAAAGTATTTACATAAAATCTAAGACAAATAGCAGCGATTAAGATAGTGTGTGGTAATGGGGATAGTGATAGTGCACAAGGGTGTATGCCGGGGGGGTTTAAATACTATTTATGAAACTTATTTTCATTATATTACTAATATTTAATAAGAGCCTATAAGTATACAATTCTTAGACGACGTGTGTGCTTGAGTTACGTGTTTGTAGCTGAGGGTGATTTGCTCAAAATATGTGGGGCTTATTTCTGAAAAATTTAGTATTCAGTTTCAATATTTGTCTTACTTTCCCTTTTAATTGATTATATATTTTGAACAATTGAAAGTATTAGATTATATATATAAAAGTTACGTCAAAAGTACTATTAAATTACAATAATTAATAACTTAAAATATTTTTAAAAAATATTAAAATTTGGAATGACTCTCAAAATTCTATTAGTGTCACATAAATTGAAACAAAAGGAGTAACATATATTATTTGAATACTATGTAAAAAAAATATCAATCACAATAATTAACAATTTAAAAATCATATAAAAAATTTAGTTGGCTCTCCAAATTCTATCTGTCCCACATGAATTGAGACAATGAGATTAATACATCGTTTGAAACTGATAAATTATAAATCAATAATTAACAATTTCAAATATTTCAAAAAATATATAAAAATTTGTTCGACTTTCAGAATTTCATTTGTACAACATAAATTGAGATATAAAATGACATATATTGAAACCGTGTGAACACAAGCTCCTTTATTTACTTCACCGTGGAGAGTGAGATTCTTTAATGGGAAAATTGTATGAAATAACAAACTATTAATTCAAATTAAATGATATAGCCATAGTTTATTTTATTTGTAATTCGCAGCAAACATCCCATTTTTTTGTCATCTGGTTCGGTATACAATTAGCCATTTTCGGTATACAAATGTATAAAATGCGTTTGTGTTTGTATAAAGCGAGAGAAAAGTGCATATACAAATACAAATACATATATTTTCGTCCTATATACTTATAATTATACAAATACAGATCTTATTATACAAATTACAATGTATAAATGAATTTATACAAAATTGAACAATTTGTATAAAATTTGATGTATCTAGCGAATTATACAAATCAAAAGCTCTATAACAAACATAAAATTTGCTATAGAGCGCAATTATGCAAACTATAGCTATAACATACAAATATGATTTTTATGTTTGCTATATGTGAAAGTTGTTCTTCTTTAATTATGAGTAAACTTCTAATTTCTAAGTTGAATGACATTTTGGATAATATTTCTAAATTGGAATTTCATATCCATTTATGATAAATATAGTCATGCTTTATTTACATAAGAAATAGCCAAAATTCATAAAAAAGTATACATTGACTATACAATATAGTTTTGCTAAAATAATAGAAAATATACAATAACTATATAATATAGCTTGTCAAAAGTCATAGAAAACATACATTGATTATACAATAAAGCTTACATATACATGAACTACACACTAACAATATATTGTGATACACTAAAAAAATTGAATACAACTTAATTATACGTACAAACTATACATAAGTACTCCCTCCGTCCCATTTTATATGTCATCCCGTTCAGCATGAGGAATGGCTGGCGGAGCATCAGGATTTCCTTGATCCTTTCTCAAGATCTCAGGCCCCCCTACCAACTCGCTCCCGGTGACATTAGGCACTACCTCATTTGGGCTGGAAATAATATAACTGTCCATAAAACAAATCATTGCTGTGTTTTCGGTCTCGTTGAATAAAATGCAAACAAAATGACCCCCCTATCAGTTTACTAAAAAGATCAAAATAAAAAGGATCGAACTACCTACTCATTATTCGGAGGTGAATCATAGAACACCAAAGGCTGTGGTATCTTATGGACCTAACATAGGTCACATACCTCACGACATAAGATTGAAAGATCCAAACCTTCTTCTTCGGAGCGGAAAGGGACGTGGCCAAAACATATAAAGATCGGCGTAGTCGCTCATAGGGACACCAGTTTAGTTTCTGAGATTGGTATGCTCTAAATTAGTAAAAGAAACCCTCGGGTCTTGTTTTGTCTTTACTGACGCCAAGCTACCTCGCCTTTTGTTGGTGAAGTGAATGAAATCGTTAGATTCCCGTTTGGGATCACTGCACTTCGAGCTAATGACATAGTAGTTAGAAACTAGTGGCAATAAAGAGTGACAGTTCCGGCGGCAAGTACTGTTTGAGTACTTATAGTGAAGTGGTAGAAGCGGTCATGTCTGCTACTTCTCGATTCTGTGGCAATCATCTTGGTCTTTTTGGACCACAATATATGCCATTTTATAAAATTTATGCATAAATTACCATATTTTGCCCATTATATCCTTGATAGATTAATTAATTAATCTTGAAAATGTATATACTTTGACTAACCTAGGAAATCTACAAGTAGTTAATTTCATTGGGAGAGTACATCATTCATTAATGAGCAACTTTCACATATAGCAAACATAAAATTCATATTTGTATGTTATAGCAAAGTTTGCATAATTGCGCTCCATAGCAAACATAAATATGTATATTTCGTTATACATAGACAAAAGAAAACAATTGTATAATCTGTTTTGGTATACATATACAAAAAGATCAATTGTATAAAGTGAGAGAGGCGAGTGAGCAAGCGAGATCTGGGAGAGTGGCGAGCGAGATCTAGGAGAGTGGCGAGCGAGATCAGGGAGAGGGGAGAGAGAGGAACGAAAATATATGTATATATACAATTTTCACCGCATTTTATACATATGCGTTTTTGTATAAAGTGAGAGAGGCGAGTGAGAGAGCGAGATCTGAGAGAGTGGCGAGCGAAATCTGGGAGAGGGGAGAGAGGGGAACGAAAATATATGTATATATACAATTTTCTCTCGCTTTATACACACACAAACACATTTTATACAATTTGCGTTTTTGTATAAAGTGAGAGAGGCGAGTGATCGAGCGAGATCTGGGAGAGAGGAGAGAGGGGAATGAAAATATATGTATATATACAATTTTCTTTCGCTTTATACAAACACAAACACACTTTATACACTTGCGTTTGTATAAAAAAAAAAGAGGCGAGGGAGAGAACGAGAGTGGCGAGTGAGAGAACGAGAGTGGCGAGCGAGATTCATCAGGAGAGAGGTGAAATAACAACAGTTTGCTATGGGGTACAATTAAATCAAACTATATTTATAGCATTTAATTTGAATTAATAATTTGCTATTATATACAATTTTCCCTTCATTAATTAACTACTTTCTTTATTCACTACTTATTCTATAAAATATGATTTTGAAAAAAATATATCAACAAACAAATTAAAAATAAAAGATGAAAAAAAATATAAAAAAATCTTGAAAGTTGAAGCTTCAACAAATTTTATCAAGGAAGATGACATTTCAAAAAGTTCAAAGGAATTTTGTGATGTTGTCATGTTGCTTTAAGAATTTATATATAAAAATATAAAAAAAACATTTTACACAAAATATAGAGAAAAATTGAGGTGGGAAAAACTTGATTTTTTAATTTTTTTTTGAAAATTTTTGGCTCCAAAAATAAACTCTAAAATTTAAATAGTCATTCAAATACATTTATATTTTTGAAATCTAACATATTCACCATTTATTATAAAGTTGTCTTAAGAAAACATTAAATAAGGGCATAAATGTAAAATTACATCATTTCTTAATGCAAGTGCAAATAAAAAGGTGGCATATAAAATGAAACGGAAGGAGTATATATAACTGTTCAATCTCGATCAATTCAAAGTTACTTTTAAAAGATTACAAAAGTTTAGATATAAATTGTTCTAAATATTTCAATTCTTTTAATATATAATTCACTTGAAATGATTCATGTTTTTGGTAAGTTAAATAACAATAGCGTTATCCTTAGTTAAATAACATTTTTCGGAAAATATTTTCCAATTTTCTCATGTTTGGTTGGGTTAAATATTTTCTAAATCAACTCATCTTCCTCAAATCTAAGGAAAATGACTTCCTTCAAAAATTAAGGAAAACATTTTTCAAAACTCTTCTCCAACTTCAAATTACAATTTATTGCTTAAAAAATCATTTTTTTTGTTGAAAAAAATTAATTTAAAGTTTTTAAAAAAAATATATATTTTGAATTTATAATTTTTTTACCCACCCTCACCCCCTACCTACCCCTCCCCCCCCGCCAACCTTACACCCCTCAAAAAAAATATTTCCCATTTCAATTTTTTATTTTCATTCCACCCCCACCCCTACCCTCGACCCTTCCCCCCGCCACCCCCCATCATCCCCCACCCCCTCTAAAAAAAATTAATTTTGTTTTTAAAAAATATTTTCAATCTCAAAATTTTATTTTTTCACCCCTGCCCACGCTCTACTCGCGACCTCCCCCCCTCCAAAAAAAAAATTAAGTTTGTTTTTT
>JAJOOS010000944.1:0-34425 GCA_029582725.1 Solanum chiquidenum | reverse complement strand
CTTGATTATGCTTATCGCTTATGGTCATTTTATTTGCTTCCGCGACCAAGGATGTGTTATGATACGCTATGAGGCTTGTTTGGGGTTCCTTCGGGTTCCCCATTCGCCGGTCACGTCTAGGCCCTAGGCTTGGGTCGTGACAATCACCCACAACTGAGAAGTCATCCATTGAATCTTCTACCATATCAGCAAAAATAGATAGCATGCAATGTTGAAATGTTGTTGGAGCATAGCACAGCCTGAACGACATTCTTTTGAAGCCAAAAGTCCCATACGGACAAGTGAAGGTGGTTTTCTCTTGGTCTTCCGGAGCAATAGAGATTTAATTTTATCTGGAGTACCCATCCAAGAAGCAATACCATCCTCTTTCTGAAAGTTGATCAAGCATTTGATCCATAAAGGGCCTTGGGAAGCGATCTTTTTCGGTCCATGTGTTCAATTTCTGATAATCCATGCATACTCGCCATCCGGTTATCGGTCTCATGAAACAAGCTCCCTCTTTTCATTTGGGACTGATGCTTATCGTGACCAACGACACTAACTACTGTTCGAGTGTCTACGATCGTCGATAATATAGTAACCCAACCAAGGGTTGGGGTCGTGTCCCAAGGGAGAGGTCTTCAGAATTAATAGAAAAATAAAATCTAGTTCTAACTAGTCATAACTAAAGACATTAACGATTAAAAGCATTGTAAATCGAAGGGGGACACAAAAGTGTTAAATATCAATTTGGGGTTTTTGTCACAAGTAAGTAAAAACAACAAAAATAACAAGAAAATCAAGTATGGGGAAGAGTTCATGGGGTGTGACCGCAATACAAGTTGAGATAAATGGTTGGGTACATGCTTTCGATAGGAAATTTGCAAGATAATAGTGACTAGGCTAAGCTTTAGATGGAAATAAGTTCCCTCTCGGGCAACTTACCCCGTTTCAAATGTGTTCCTCTCGGACACTCATTTGCCGCATGAAGACCAGCCTACACCTTACCCCACTCACTCTATCAAGATGAGTGTTAGGATATTGGACTAGGGCTCACCCTCTCGGGATGAAACTCATGTCGACCCACTCCTTAGGCCATCAGTCTAGTGGTCTTGGTTTCGCGACCTCCCTCTCAGGCAAGCCGAAAACACATGGGTGGCTTTGTATTTGCAACTACAAACGCATTAAATTAAACCACAACCACTAGGTGAAATCACCATTAAAATACATCTAACTTATCACCAAGCAAGACCCAACAATAATATCAACACATATTTTCTAAATCACACCCCTAGAATGGGGTTTTTTGCCACACATCAAGAAACAACAAAATACACCTAAAATGATAGTGAAATCAAATGGGTATAAGAAATTAAACCTTTATTTAAGCAAAGGAAGAAGAATGGAGAAGACCCACTTCCAACTTGGGGAAAATGAACTCCTTTCTTCAAGTCTCCCAAAAAACCCTCTCCAAACTTGAGAGTAAAAAGTACTAAAAATTATAGTCTAAAATTTGATACTAAAAATGTAATGCTCAAACTTCCTCCTAAGCTATAACTCTTAACGAGTATTTATAATTTTGAAAAATATGTGTTGCGGCGGATCGTTCGACTACTTTAGTCAGAATCGCCGATCAACTCGGCGATTCGCTTTTTGGTGTAGTTTATCGCCGTCTTGCATCATCCTTCGGCATCGTCGTGCTTTGGGTCATTGGGCAACATAATACTGCTTCCCGGACCTTCTCGGCGATGCGCCGACTGCTCCTCTTTTTTGCCGACTTGATCATTTCCTTCAGGACTCAGCACACTGGAACAAAAGGCGAAGTGAGACCCTTCGGCAATCCTCAGGCCTTCATTTTCTTGTTCTTTGCAGCCTTTTGGTTCCTTTTTGTGCCTAAGTGTCCATGCTTCCACTAAAACTTTAAATACCTGAAACTTAATCATTTTCATAAGATATTGAGATAAAATAATCATTTGAGGACACTATTTCTATTAAAATAAAGTCCTAAATGAGTCCAATTTGTGGACTCATCAACACCTCCAACTTACACTTTTCCTTGTCCTCAAGCAAACTCAAGTTCAGTCATTCAAAAATGAGGTGTCTCAAACAGTGCTACACAAGACTCAATCATGAATGCACACAACAGAACTTCAAAATACTTATGCGGAGCTTCAATTGTGTACTCAATGATTCAAGTTGTGACACACCATTACCAAAGATTCTCATGCTCGCAGTACTTGCTACTAATGCAAGTTCAAGCTCAACAAAAGTATCTAAATTCCCTCACAAAAAGAATGATTCCATATTCACACACAGGAGTTAATCAATTTAAGATCAAGAATCAGATGCAACGCTCACACTCAAAAAGAGGAACACAATGCATGTTTTCACCCATAGGTTTGCCCTTATTTTCCAATTGACTTTTGGTTCGGCTTTCTCAAGATCAAAAAGGTCTTTTCAAGGCTTGTATTGGGGCTGAGTGCAAAGGTAAGGTCATTTAGGCTCAATGACTTCATCATCCTCGTGAGATGTGGTGTTCTCAAAATGTCCTTTTTCCTTCCCTTATCACTTTTTCTCCAAGTGCTTCTAAGTCATCCTTTCATTCACTTTCCATGTATTGCTTGGAAATCCAATTCCTTTTGCACTTTTATTCCAAAATTATTATATATATATATATATATATATTTATTTTTTTTATTTTTTTTGGAGGGTTTCCATTTTGTTTTGCAATACCATGGGTTAGAGAGACTTTTGCTTGCACTTCTTGACTTCTCCTTTTCCTTTTCACCACACCCCCTACTTAGGTTTTTGGCCTAAGTTGGCTATTAACTAAATCACAACTCAAGATGATTATAGGTAGTGGGGTTAAGTAAGGTCTAGGGTTCATCAAGGTTCTTCCAAAGAAAGGTAAGGCTCAAGGGGTGCTCAAAAGAGTTTCACACGCTCACGGGTAGGCCACAAAAGAGGTAATATCAAATTTGGCTCACACTCTTTAAAGATTCCTAATATCATATCAAGAGCACACCTTTCTAAATTAATCAGACTAACAAAGCAAATTCTGGGTTTATTCATGCATGGTTCAAAGTGAGCTAATCACACAAGGCATCGACACTTAAAGCAAACAAGTCTACACACTTTCCCTAGTGTGCAACGGTCATTACAAGAGAATCAATTTGATAAATGGCTAATCAGAAAAAGATGCAAAGAGTTCACATATTGTCTATGCAACTTCATTTGGTCTCGTCGTAGCCACACATTCATGTTCGTTCGATTGAAAGCACTATTCAAGTCATTAGTATTGATCAGAACCGAGACTTAAATTTTGCAAAAGAACAACCACTTTCAACACAAGCGGTGGCAAAAAATTTCAAAATTTTTTTTTTTTTCGAAACGGTCAAAATCATTTTTATAGTTGAAAACCAAAAGGAGCCATGAGCTCAATCATCCACAAAAGGCAATATATAAAAAGAAATAGACAACCCAAATATACAAAACATGAATCACAAATAGCACACAAAAGGTGAGCCTCATCCCACCACAATTAAAAGTAATTTCTCCTTAAATGCAATTAAAAGTGTTCAAAAGTAAATCATAATAAGACAGAGAGGGAGGTAAAGAAAGGCCATGTCTATGCAGTCTCTCTCCATCTGTTAGGGCGGCATAGTTCTTATGCGACTTTAGTTGTAGACCTTCCAAAGATTTAGCATTAAAATGAAGGAGAGGTGGGAACATCAACAGAGTCGTTGAGTGATCCAGTGAGCTCTCCAAAGCATCTCTAGACAACCCAACACGCCTATTTTCAACCCACTTTATCAAATGCTTCACAACTCCCTTGTTTTAGCTTTACTCAAGTGCCGTCCAATTCCTGCGTATTTGCCGATATCAATTTGAATCGCCAAATCTATTGGCTTGTCACCAATCAATCACTTGTTTCGCCGAGTTTTACAGAACTTTCCACTAAACCTAGGAGTTCAAACGATGGTTGCCAAAGAGATCGCCAACAGAGTCGGCGATGTGCCAATAAGTTCACATGCTCGCTGAGTTTTACATGTTTCACTCTTGGAGATGATTGGAGTCAACCAGTGAATAGGGTCAAGAACGCTGACTTCTTCGGTGACTCACCGACTTCTTCGGTGACTCGTCAAATGGATATGTTACTTGTCACCCTTCACTTTTAGCATTTCGACCTATACCACAACACATCATTATTTTACCAATACGTAAATATAAAATATTAAGGGGTTTTGGGTTGCCTCCCAAGAAGCGCCTTAGTTAACGTCGCGGCACGACGGAAGTCAACAACTATTCTTCATTTTCGGAGTCGCCCATGTTGTAATTAGGCGAGTCCTCAGCGAAGGGTGGGTATTGACCTGATATCAAATGGCCAATTTGAGCATCCATCAGCTGGATGGTCATGGAGTGAGAGGCTTACGCTTCATTTAGCATTTCGATGTTATCCTTCATCTCATTCAATATCTTCTCATGTGCCTCATTTTTTTGTTGAATGAGTGACAAAGCCTCAATATCCTGCACACCTCTCTGCTTCTTCCCATGCTTACACTCTCGAAGGGAGGAGTGCTTTTCTTTTCCCACGGCTTGTACTTCCAATTCTGTGAATCGGGTGGATAGAACATCTAACTGGGTGACTAGTGCGTCCCACTCCTGCTTTTGTTTTGCTTCTTTGTTGGCTTCTACCATGCCATCAAGGAGTTTTTCTATAAACTCATAGGGTTGGTGTAGCATGCCGCCCTCGCAAAGTTGATCAGCTATACTTCTATTCTCTGGTCCAAGACCTTTATAGAAGTACTCTAGTAGTCCCTTGTCCGTCATACCGTGAGATGGGCATGGTTGCAGCACCACTGGAAACTTCAGCCACATTTATTGGATTGTTTCATCCCCTACCTATTTAAATATCAGGAGGTTATCCCTGAGATTCAATAGTTTCAGAAGGTGATGATCCATGTGATATCCGTAGTGATTCTCCATCCTTAGTTCCTGTTCTGATATCCAACCTAGAAAAACAAACTACAAAAAAAATGAAGTGAGTAAACTGCAACTAAGAAGAACAAAAAATTTACTAATCTAAAAATTCTCAAGTAACACCACTCCCCGGCAGCGGCTCCATTTTGATGCTTATCGTGACCAATGACACTAACTACGGTTTGAGTGTCTACGATCGTCGATAATATAGTAACCCAACCAAGGGTTGGGGTCGTGTCAGAAGGGAGCGGTCTTGAGAATTAATCGAAAAATAAAATCTAGTTCTAACTAGTCGTAGCTAAAGACATTAACGATTAAAAACATTGTAAATCGAAGGAGGATACAAAAGTGTAAATATCAATTTGGGGGGTTTTGTCACAAGTAAGTAAAAACAACAAAAATAACAAGAAAATCAAGTATGGGGAAGAGTTCATGGGGTGTGACCGCAATACAAGTTGAGATAAATGGGTGGATACATGCTTTCGATAGGAAATTTGCAAGATAATAGTGACTAGGCTAAGCTTTAGATGGAAATAAGTTCCCTCTCGGGCAACTTACCCCGTTTCAAATGCGTTCCTCTTGGACACCCATTTGCCGCATGAAGACCAGCCTACGCCTTACCCCAATCACTCTCTCGAGTTGAGTGTTAGGATATGGGACTAGGGCTCACCCTATCAGGCTGAACCTCATGTCAACCCACACCTTAGGCCATCAGTCTAGTGGTCTTGGTTTCGCGACCTCCCTCTCAGGCAAGCCGAAAATACATAGGTAGCTTTGTATTTGCAACTACAAACCCATTAAATTAAACCACAACCACTAGGTGAAATCACCATTAAAATACATCTAACCTATCAGCAAGCAAGACCCAACAATAATATGAACACATATTTGCTAAATCACACCCTAAGAATGCGTGTTTTTTGCCACACATCAAGAAACAACAAAATACACCTAAAATGATAGTGAAATCAAATGGGTATAAGAAATTAAACCTTGATTTAAGCAAACGAAGAAGAATGGAGAATACCCACTTCCAACTTGGGGAAGATGAACTCCTTTCTTCAAGTCTCCCAAAAAACCCTCTCCAAACATGAGAGTAAAAAGTACTAAAAATTATAGTCTAAAATTTGATACTAAAAATGTAATGCTCAAACTTCCTCCTAAGCTATAACTCTCAACGAGTATTTATACTTTTCAAAAGTATATGTTGCGGCGGATTGTTCGGCGACATTAGTCGGAATCGTCGATCAACTCGGCGATTCGCTTTTTGGTGTAGTTCATCGCCGTCTTGCATCATCCTTCGACATCGTCGTGCTCTGGGTCATTGGTCGACATAGTACTACTTTGCGGACCTTCTCGGTGATGCGCTGACTACTCCTTTTTTCCGCCGCCTTGATCATTTCCTTCAGGGATCAGCACACCGGAATAAAAGGCGAAGTGAGACCCTTCGGCGATTTGCCAAGTGAACTCGGCGATCCTCAGGCCTTCATTTTCTTGTTCTTTTCAGCCTTCTCGTTCCTTTTTGCGCCTAAGTGTCTATGCTTCTACTAAAACTTCAAATACCTAAAACTTAAGCATTTTCATTAGATATTGAGATAAAATAAGCATTTGAGGACACTATTTCTATTAAAATAAATCCCTAAATGAGTCCAATTTGTGGACTCATCAGGGACCACCGTGATGCCTCCCTTTTTTGGTACGCATTGGACTGGACTCTCCCACTTACTATCCGCAATAGGGTAAATAAATTATGTATCCAACCACTTTATTATCTCATTTTTCACCACCTCTTGCATCGGTGGGTTCAATCTCCTTTGATGTTCAATTCTTGGCTTATACTCCCTATCAAGCTGAATTTTGTGAGTGCAAATGGAGGGTGGAATGCCCACAATATCAGTGATAGTCCATTCAATGTCCTTGATATATCTTCTCAACACTTCAAGGAGAAACTTCACTTGCCATTCAAGCAAGTAGGCTGAATTAATTACGGGTAAGGTGTTATTTTCCCCCAAGAATGCATATCGAAGATGGGAGGGTGATTAATGTTTCAAAGACACTTCATCCAATTCTAAATGTCAACAATCGTTAGTCAGTATATAACCCAACCAACTGCGTTGGGGTCGATCCCACAAAGAGTAGCTTTCTTTGAATTCAAATTCAAAACTATGACGATGACCTTTGCCGCTGAGTAGCACATATTTAAGAGTTTAACAATCAAAATGCTAGGATGTCGTTACCAACCTACTTCAAATTATTAACAAGAAATAATTAGATAACTAGAAAACACTTGGGGGATTGACTAACCAATTGCCGAATTCAACTTAATGGGTGTACCTCATTATCGATAATGCTAATTCATCGCGGGTAGAATGGAATATAAGTAAAACAATTTTCTCTCGAACAATTGCCTTATTTCTGTTAAGTTCTCTCGTACCTCAACATTATCCATAAGTTAACCAGCCCACATTCTCATCAAATCCACTCTTTCGAGCTAGATATAAAGGTTGGGTCTTGGGTTTCACTTTCTCAAGTTGAAACCGTCAAGACCCACTACTAAGGATGCCAAATTACTATGTAGGCTCTGTACTTCTCTCTCGAGCAAGCACAAAACTCAAAAATCTATCACACCAAAGATGCAATAATAAAGTTAAACCACCATAATAATTTAGACCCACTTCAGATTAACACCAACAATACTAATCGATAACACCCATTTAGTAGAATGTAACAATTGGTCACATTGTCAAACCCCCAAGGTTGGGGTTTTAGCCAATCATGGTGAAAAGATGAAAAATCAACACTTACCACATTTTCCATAGTTGGGTAAATGAAATTCGAAAGTTAAAATCAACTAAAATCTTCTCTATTACAAAATCTCAATGAAAAACCTTGTTAAAATCACTTGAAACCCACAATGGTAGTGTTTTTTCTCTCAATATTTTATTCCTCACATTTTTGAATACCTTCTCTCTCTTGCAAAAATCAATTTATGCAAGTCTGATGTGTGGTTGTTTAGGACCAATCGGCGAGGTAAGTCGGGCTTCACCGACCATTCGGCGACTCGCCAATTTTCCTTCATCTCACCTTCATTTTTCACCTCTTCTTAGTCCAACCACTATAATTTAAGGCGAGCCCGATAGGGATTGCCGAGTGATTCTGCGATATACCCTTTTTCCTTTCATCTCACCCATCAACACTTATCTGGATCTCCATCAGTACTTTCATCTACTTGGTTATCCATCGCTGATACAATCGGCGTCATGCCGAGTGAAACTGCTGCTCAACGAAGCTACCCCTAATCCAACCTCAGCGTTTTGTAACTTTAGGCGGTAGAGTGACAACTTAGTGAGTCACCGAGTGACATCAGCTATTATCAGGCTTGTTTTTCCCTTCTCTTTTTCGCTCGTGTTGTTTCTATTGCTCATTTTTGTCCTAGCTTTGTTCCTCAATCCATACATCGGAAGATCAAGGGTTTTACATTAGTTGTTGGCACAAAATAAGCATTTGGGGACACTAAATCATTATTAAAAAAGCCCTAAATGAGTCCAAATCTCGGTCTCATCAACACCCCCAACTTAAACTTTTTTTTTGCCTCAACCAAAACTCAAGTTCAACAGTTCAAAAAGGATTTCTCTAACAGTGCTACACAAGACTTAATCGTGAACGCACATAACAAGATTCAATTTACTTATGCAAGGAGTAATTGTGCACTCAAAGATTCAAGTTCTGACTCACCATTATCAAAGATTCTCAAGTTCGCAATACTTTCTTCAAATGCAAGTTCAAGCTCAACAAGGGCACTCAAATTCCCTCACACAAAGATGATTCGATATTCACACACAATTGTTTAACAATTTATAGCTTCGGAATCACAAACAACTCTCACACTCTCAAAGATGAACACATGCATGACTCCACCCATAGGTTTGCCCTTATTTTCCAATCAACACTTGTTTCAGCTCACTCAAGATCAAAAAGGTCTTTTCAAAGCTTGTAACGGGGCAGAGTGTAAAGGTATGGTCATTTAGGCTCAGTGGCTATTATCCTTATGAAATGCGGTATGAACAACACTTCCTTTCCTTTCCTTCATCATTCTTATTCATTCATAAAATTTACCCCATTATTCACTTTCCATGGACTACCGGACACCCCATTTTCTTTTACACTTTCACAATTTTATTTCAAAACTTTTTCGTTCTTTTTCTTTTTCATTCTCTTTTTTTTTTCTCTTCTTTTTTTTTTTTTTTTTTTTGTATGGAGGGGTTCCATATTTCTCAAAACCATGGGTCAAGGGGGACTTCTTTGCACTTCTTGATTTACCTTCTCTTTTCATCACACCAACTTAAGTTTTTGGCCTAAGTTGGCTATTCAAATGAACCACACTTCATGAGGATTATGGGTGAAGAGATAAAGAGAGGTCTCATTTTTATCAAGTTTCTTCCAAGAAAAAGGCTAAGGCTCAAAGGGTGTTCAAGAAAAGTTCACACACTCACAAGGTAGGCCACAAAAGAGGTATAATGTCAAATTGTTTCACTCTTTAAAATTGTTGCCTAAGATCATTTCAAGAGCATGCATCACTTAGTCAACTAGATCAATGGGGAAAATTCTAAGTGTCATCATACATGGTTTACGATAAGCTCATCACACAAGGCATTGACACCAATATCAAACAAGACTCCACACTTTCGCTAGTGTGCAATGTTCATCACAAGAGACTCAAATCGATAATCGGCTAGTCACAACCAGATGCAAAAAGTTCACATATTATCTATGCAACTTCATTTGGCCTCATCGTAGCCGCACATTCATTTTTGTTTGATTGAGAACACTATTTTCAAGTTATCGGTATTGATCATAAACGATACTCAAATTTATACAAGAACAACCACAATTAAACACACAAGAGGTGGTAAATTTATTTTCAAAAGGGTCCAATAACACAAAGGAATTCACTGACCATTCACTAACAAAGCACCACCAAAAGCATTCAACATTGTCCCCAATGTGAGTAGAGAACGGACACTCCCACAAATAAAATAAGAATAGAAATAGAAGCTAAAAAATAAAGATAAAAATCTAGTATGTAAACATGCAGAGCAAGGTGACGAGGAATCTTCACTAAACGCCTAGTTGGTGAGAAAATAAAATAGTTGTTGAATGCATTGGCGGTGCGCCCAATGGTCCGGAAATCACCTTTAGTTCCAGTATGCAACACTCTCAGAAAGGAGAAAATCGGCAGAGATGAAGGAGGTCGACGCTTCGCATAATGGACTTGTAACATCTTCGAACAATTATTGAGTTAAACTATCAGTGCTGAAGTAGAAAGGCAGGACAAATCGGGTCGCCTAAGCACATTGGCGAATCACCGAGTGATGAAGGTTTACCGCCGAATGTTCCAGTATCTCAGCTCCATTTTTTAAGTCCATAAGGCGGACTATATTGTACTCGCCGAACGGATTCGGCGATCCGCCAATAACATCTTTTTCTCACACAATATATTGCACCTGAAAAATCAACACACATAATTTAAAAATCTAACACTTGGGTTTCCTCCCAAGAAACACCTTATTTTACTTTGAGGAAATGCTCTCAAGCATCTTCCAGGTACACAACCTCAATCAGAGAAATCTCTTGGCACTCGCCAAAGTATAACTTCAAGCGTTGCCCATTCACCTTGAATGTAGGTCCGTATTGACCTTCAACTTCGATGGCACCATTTGTGAACACATGTGTCACTCTAAATGGCCCTGACCATTTGGACTTGAGCTTTCCTGGAAAGAGTCTAAGTCGAGAGTTATATAGTAACACCCAGTCTCCCACTCTGAACTCCCTTTTAAGGATTATAGAATCATGCCATTTCTTCATCTTTTCCTTGTAAAGGGTTAAACTTTTGTAAGCCTTGAACCTGAATTCCTTCATTTAACTGCTTTACTCTCTCTTTTGAAGTCTTTGTCCAGTCCTGATTTAGAGCTTTCAATGCCCATAATGCTTTGTGTTCCAATTTAACTGATAGATAGCAAGATTTACCAAAAACTAGTTGATATGGAGACATATCGATTGGTTCTTTGTATGCGGTGCGATACACCTACAGTGCGTCATCAAGCTTTTAAGACCAATCATTCCTATTAGCATTCAATATCTTGGCTAAGATGCTTTTGATCTCCCGGTTTGACACTTCAACTTGGCCGCTCGTTTAGGGATGATACATAGTTGCTATTTTCTGTTTCACTCCATAC
Source organism: Solanum chiquidenum (assembly GCA_029582725.1). Classification (NCBI taxonomy): domain Eukaryota; kingdom Viridiplantae; phylum Streptophyta; class Magnoliopsida; order Solanales; family Solanaceae; genus Solanum; species Solanum chiquidenum. The sequence goes on along the minus strand of JAJOOS010000944.1, from coordinate 23,230 downwards.
TTACTCAATGCGGCTGAGAACCACTTGTTGCAAAATTGGGATCCCCCATCACTAATAATAGCCCGAGGACTACCAAATCCAGCAAAGATGTAGCATTTCAGGAATTGAACAACACTTTTCTCTTCATTGTTTGGAAGTGCAACAACCTCCACCCATTTATAAACATAATCTACGGCCACCAAGATATACTTATTACCAAACAAACTCACAAATAGGCCCATGAAATCTATTCCCCAAACATCTAATAACTCAACTTCTAAAATGGGCATAACAGGCAACTCGTATCTTTTGGATACTCCACCTTGTTTTTGTCATTGAGTGCACTTCTTAACAAACTCATAAGCATGTTTGTAGAGGAACAACTAGTAGTAGACACTTTGGAGGACTTTCACATTTGTACGTACACCACTATGATGACCCCCAACCGGTGAAGCATGACAATCATGCAGAATTTCAATTGCTTCTTCTTCCGAAACACATCTCCTAATGATATGGTCTGCACACTCTCTGAATAAATATGGTTCATCCCAAAAGTACATATTAACATCGAACAAGAACCTCTTTTGTTGGTAGAAGTTTAATTCGTCCGGCATTATACCACACACTACGTAATTAGAAAAATCAGCATACCAAGGGGGTTGTTTGAGAGTTACTGTGAATACCTGTTCATCGGGAAAAGAATCATTTATGTCGATCTCTGGCTCGTCATTTTCCTTGCCTTCCATTCTTTATAAGTGGTCAGCCACCTGATTTTCACAACATCTCATATCTTTGACCTCAAAGTCAAATTCTTGCAATAGGAGCACCTAGCTTATCAATCTTGGCTTGGCATCCTTCTTTGCCATCAGATAACGCAGTGCAGCATGATCAGTGTGAACAATCACTTTAGTACCTAGCAAGTATGCCCAGAACTTCTCGAACGCATAAACTACCGCAAGTAACTCTTGTTCAGTAATTGTATAGTTACGTTGAGCACTGTTTAGAGTTTTGCTTGCGTAATAAATGGGGTGTAATAGTTTGTTACATTTTTTCCCCAACACAACACCTATTGTTGTGCCGCTGCATCACACATTACTTCGAAGGATTATGACCAATCAGAACTAATGATGACCGAGGTAGAAACCAATTTTTCTTTCAAGCACTTGAAAGCCACCATGCAAGCATCAGCAAAGTGGAATTTCACCTCCTTCTGCAAGAGTTTGAATAGAGGATGTGCAATCTTTGAGAAGTCTTTGATGAACCTCCGGTAAAACCCGGCATGTCCCAAGAAACTACGAACACCGTTCACCGAAATTGGTGGTGGAAACTTCTCAATCACTTCAATCTTCGTTTTATCAACCTCCAACCCCTTTTGCGACACTTTGTGACCAAGAACTATACCTTCCTTAACCATAAAGTGGCATTTTTCCCAATTTAGGACCAAATTTGTTTCCACACATAGTTGAAAAACTTGTCCTAAGTGTGCTAAACATACTTCAAAAGTGTCACCCACAACGAGAATTCATCCATAAATACCTCCATTGAATCCTCCACCATGTCAGCAAAAATAGATAACATGCAACATTGAAATGTTGCCATAGCATTAGATAGCCCGAACAACATCCATTTAAAGGAAAAAGTTCCATATGGGCAGGTGAAGGTGGTTTTCTCTCGGTCTTCATGGAAATTTGATTATAATCGGAATACCCATCCAAAAAGCAATACCAACCTCTCTCTGAGAGTCGATCAAGCATTTGATCCATGAACGGAATGGGAAAGTGATCCTTTTCCGTCCACGAATTTAGCTTTCGATAATCCATGCATACTCTCCATCCTGTCACCGGTCTCATAGATACAAGCTCCCCCTTTTCATTTGGGACAACTGTGATACCTTCATTTTTTTGTACACATTGTACCGGACTTACCCATATGTTATCCGCAATAGGGTAGATCACACCTGCGTCCAACCACTTTATTATCTCTTTTTTCACCACCTCTTGCATAGGTGGGTTCAATCTCTGCTGATGTTCAACACTCGGCATACAATCACGATCAAGCTGAATTTTGTGAATGCAAATACCGGGAGGAATGCTCACTATGTCAGTGATAGTCCAACCTATAGCTTTGATATGCCTTCTCAACACCTCAAGGAGCAATTTTACCTGCCATTCAAGCAAGTCAGCTGCAATGATCACCGGTAAGGTGTTATTTTCCCCCAAGAAAGCATATCAGAGATGGGAGGGAAGTACTTTCAACTCCATATTTGGTGGTTCTTTTGATGATGGCTTTGCGGGAGGACTCTCTCAATTTTTTAGATCAATGTCCAACTTCAATGAAGTTTTTGAATACCCCCCCCCCCCAAGACTGAAAGAACAACTACTACCTCTTCATAGCTTTGAATTTAGAATTCATCATAGTTAGCAAGAACGGCTTCAAGTGGTTTACTCATACACATCAAATGGCTCACACTAGCCACCACCTCATCAATAACATCAATAGTGGAGACACATGAATATCACTTGGGTGTTTCATTGACTTACAAACATTAAAGGTTACTTCATCTTCGTTCACCTGAAACTTCAATTCTCCACTTTCAACATCCGCCAATGCTCTCCCGATTGCCAAGAATGGTCTTCCCAAAATGATCAGAATTTCAACATCTATTTCACAATTGAGAATGACAAAATCAGCCAGGAAAATGAATTGGTGAACCTTTACCAAGATGTCATATAGTGTCCCCACAAGATGTTTAATTGATCGGTCAGCCATCAAGAGTCTCATTGTGGTGTCTTTCGGTTCCCTCAACCCAAGTTGTTTATAGATTGGATATGGCATTAGGTTGATGCTTTCTCACAAATAGCATAGGGCTTTAGCAAATTGGAGCATGCCGATGGTGCAAGGGATGGTGAACGCTCTGGGATCTTCTCTCTTTTTGATCAGCTCCTTAGTCATAATTGCACTACAACTATGGGAAACTTTGATTGTCTCAAAATCCAAGCTCTTTTTCTTTGTGACTAACTCCTTCATAAACATGGCAGAACCCGGCATTTCCAACAATGCTTCCACTAGAGGGAGATTAATTGATAATGTCTTGAACACCGATAAAAACTTCTTGAATTTCTCATCCTCATTCTTCTTCTTTAGACATTGGGGAAATGGGGGAGATATTTTGGGTAAAGGTTGCATAACTTTTTGGATTGGATTATGTTTCTCCATATCTTTTTGTGGTCATTTGGCAATGCTTTGATGGATAGGTGTCTTTTCTTCCTTCATACCTTTTTCTTCTTCATGCATTTGATCTTGTTCATTGCCCGTCACATCGCCTATTGCTACCTTTCCACTACGAGTAACCACAACCAGCCCTCTATCATCATCTTCCATTGTCATTTTTGGTTTCAATTGTGCTGAAGTAAACTCAAATGACCTTCAAGTATCTTGATTGCATCTGCGTGAGAGTTCACTTTATTGTTCAATGATCAAAATTCAGATGTCATCCCTTTCAACAAGTCATCCAAACTTTCAACTTTATCAAGGATGCGTGACAACAAATCATTCACCGGGGACTACTTGCACTCCCTTTCGATTTTGGGCTCTCACTCGAGTGAGTGTGGTCCTCTTTATGGTCATCCTCCCTTCTCAAATAATCACTTTGCTCAGCCAAATCTTGATAGTATCTCATTTTCTCTTCCCCCCTGTGATGGTTCCAACCTTGATTCCCACCTCGCTGTAAATAGCGTGGGTGGAAACCCTCCTTGTAACTCTTGGAGTTCCAACCTTGATTCTCCCCCGGCTTTGAATAACCTGAGGAAGAATCCTCCTCAACTCTGAACACTCCACTTGTCCCCTTGGGTTTTCCTGCATTATCTATCATATGCTATTGTAATAGCTCCATTTGGGTCAACATTTTCTTGATGTTTGCATCCCTTTCTCTTTCCTTATCAAGTTTTTCTTGTGTCATTCTAAAACAAAAAGGAGAGACTTGATCCTCTTGAGTGTACCAAGCTTGATTTATTTTTGTCATGTCATCAAGAAGAAATGAAGCCACCTCAAATGATTTCAACATTATTCCCTCTTGTACCAATTGATCAGCCACTCTTTTATTAACCGAATCAAGACTCCGGTAAGCATATTGGGGTAGCAAATCGTTTGGTAGCCCGTGAGTTGGGCATTTAAGTAAGAGTTTCTTAAACCTCATCCATATTTCATGGATGGGTTCACCCTCTCATCGCTTGAAATATTGAATGTCGTCTCTAAGTTTCATCATCCTTGATGGGGGGGGGAAGAATCTTGCATTGAATGCTATAATCAGTTTCTCCCATGATGTGATGGAATTGTTTTGTAACTCGGCCAACCACTTGCTAGCCTCCCCCATTAAAGATAGTAGAAATAACCGAACCTGGATTGACTCTTGTGACACATTGTTTAATGAAAATGGGTTGCACGCCTCTGTAAAATTTCTTACATGCTCATGAGGCTTTCGTGTTCTAGCCCTCCATAGAGTCCCCTCATTTGGAGGAGATAACGAGTCATGCTAGTGAGCTCAAATATTACATTCCCATTAGATTGTGGTAGGAAAATTGCACCCATTTCACCTGATTGAGATGGATTGTAAACACTATTGATATTATCAATACCGTACCGATGACCCGCTTGATTACCATTCACCTCTTCCTCACTTATTTTTACTTCTATGTATTCCAACCAACACTACACAATGTAGTCTAAGCCAATTCAACTACAACCAACAAATTCACAAGTCAAATCTTCGATCAAAGAACTCTAAGTAACGCTACTCCCAGCAGCGACGCCATTTGATTAACGTTTCAAAGATACTTCATCCAATTCTAAGTGTCAACAATCGTTAGTCAGTATATAATCCAACTAACTGAGATGGGGTCGATCCCACATATAGTAGCTTTCTTTGAATTCAAATACGAAACTATGACGATGACCTTTGCAGTTGAGCAGCACACACTTAAGAGTTTAATAATCAAAATTTTAGGATTTCGTTACCAACACACTTCAAATTATTAACAAGAAACAATCAGATAACTAGAAAACACTTGGGGGATTGACTAACCAATATCCGAATTCAACTTAATGGGTGTACCTCATTACTGATAATGCTAATTTGTTGTGGGTAAAATGGACTATAAGTAAAATAATTTTCTCTCGAACAATTGCCTTATTTCCGTTGAGTTCTCTCGAAACTCAACACTATCCATAAGCTAACCAGCCCACGTTCTCATCAAATCCAGTCTTTCGAGCTAGATACAAAAGCTGGGTCTTGGGTTTCACTTTCTCAAGCTGAAACCGTCAAGACGCACTACTAAGGATGCCAAATTACTACGTTGGTTCTGTACTTCTCTCTCGAGCAAGCACAAAACTTGGAAATTTATCACACCAAAGATGTAATAATAAAGTTAAACCACCATAATAATTTAGACCTGCTTCAGATTAACACCAGCAATCACTAATCGATAACACCCATTTAGTAGAATGCAACAATTGTTCACATTGTCAAACCCCTAAGGTTAGGATCTTAGCCAATGATAGCGAAAAGATGAAAATCAACACCAGCCACATTTTCCATAACTGGGTAAATGAAATTCAAAAGTTAAAATTAACAAAAATCATCTCTATTACAAAATCGCAATGAAAACCCTTGTTAAAATCACTTGAAGCCCACAATGCTAGTGTTTTTTGCTCTCAATCTTTTGTTCCTCACATTTCTAAATACCTTCTCTCTTGAAAAAATCAATTTATGCATGTATGATGTGTGGCTGTTTGGGACCAATTGGTGAGGTAAGTCGGGCTTGGCCGACCGTTCGACGACTCACCGATTTTCCATCGTCTCGCCTTCATTTTTCACCTCTTCTTAGTCCAACCACTATAATTTTAGGCGATCTAGATCGGGATCGCCGAGTGATTCCGTGATGCGCCCTTTTTCCTTTCATCTCGCCCATCAGCACTTATCTAGATCTCCATCAGTACTTTTTGCGACCTGGTCATCCATTGCCGCTACGATCGGCATTACGCCGAGTGAATCTACTACTCACCGAAGCTACCCTTAATCTAGCCTCAACGTTCTGTAACTTTAGGCGGTAGAGTGGAAACTTGGCGAGTCGCCGAGTGACATCGGTGATCATCAGGCTTGTTTTTCCCTTTTCTTTTTCCCTCGTGGTCTCTATTGCCCATTTCTGTCCTAGCTTTGTTCCTCAATCCATATATCTGGAGATCAAGGGTTTTACATCAGTTATTGGCACCAAATAAGCATTTGAGGACACTAAATCATTATAAAGAAAGCCCTAAATGAGTCAAAATCTCGGACTCATAAGAGGGGAGCACTTTTAACTCAAGCTTTGGTGGTTCCTCCATTGATGGCTTTGCAGGAGGATTTTTTCGATTTCTTAGATCAATATCCAGCTTTAATGAAGTCTTTGAATAGTCCCCCAAACCCGAAAAGGCAACTACTACCTCATCGTAACCTTGGACTTCAGACTCATCATAGTCTGCAAGTACCGCTTCAAGTGGCTCACTCATGCACATCAAATGGCTAACACTAGCCACAGCTTTATCAATTACATCAATAGTCGAAACCACATGAATATCACTTGGGTGCTTCATAGACTTACACACATTAAAGGTAACTACATCTTCATTCACTTGGAACTTCAACTCTCCACTTTCAACATCTACTAACGCTCTCCCGGTTGCCAAGAAAGGTGTTCCCAAAATAATTGGAATTTCCGCATCAATCTCAAAATCAAGGATTACAAAATTAGCCGGAAAAATGAATCGGTCAACCTTTACCAAGCTATCATAGAGTATTTCCACGGGATACTTGATAGATCGGTCTGCCATTAAAATCCTCATTGTTGTGGACTTTGGTTCACCCAACCCAAGTTGCTTATAGATCGTATATGACATTAGGTTTATACTTGCTCCTAAATCACATAGGGCATTGGCGAATTGGAGCATACTGATTGTGCAAGGAATAGTGAAGGCTCCGGGATCTTCCTTCTTTTTTATCGTCTCATTAGTCATAATTGCACTACAACTATGAGAGACTTCAATTGTTTCAAAGTCCAAGCTTCTTTTCTTTGTGACTAACTCCTTCATAAACTTGGCATAACCCGGTATCTCCAACAATGTCTCCACTAGAAGGTGATTAATCAATAATCTCTTGAATACCGATAAGAACTTCTTGAACTTTTCATCCTCATTTTTCTTGTAGAGACGTTGGGGAAATGCAGGAGGTATTTTTGGGAGAGGTTGCACCAATTTTGAGATTGAGGTGCTTTTTTCTACCTCTTTTCGTAACTCTTTGGCAACACTTTGTTGGATGAGCATCTCTTCTTCCTCAATACCTTTGTCTTCTTCATGAGCTTGTGCTTCATCGTTACCTTTCGTATCACCAACTGCCACCTTTCCACTACAAGTGAGCACAGCCAAGTCTCTATCACCATCCTCTACAAAAGTTGTTGTGTGAATGGTCTTACCGTCCCCCATAATTTTTGGTCCCAATTGTGCCAAAAGTAGACTCAACTAACCTTCGAGTAGTTTGATTGCATCAGCATGAGAGTTCACTCGATTGTTCAGTGACGAGAAGTTGTCTTTCATCCCTTTTAATAAGTCATCCGAGCCCTCAACTTTGTCAAGGATGCGAGACAACAAATAATCCACTCGGAGACTACTTGAACTTCCCCTTGACTTTGGGCTCTCACTTGATTGAGTGTGATCCGCTTCGTGATCATCCTTCATTTTCCAAGGATCACTTTGCTCAGCCCATTCTTGATAGTGTCTTCTCCGCTCTTCTTCTTTGTGAAAGTTCCAACCTTGATTCCCACCCCGATGCAAGTACTGTGGGTGGAAACCCTCCTCAATCTGTGAGAGTTCCAACCTTGATTCTCCCCCGTCTTAGAATATCCCAGGAAGAACCCCCTCAACTCTAAATACTCTCATTGGCCCTTTGGATTTTTCCGCATTTTCCAACAATTGATCTTGTAGCAGCTCCATTTGGGATAACATCTTATTGATGTTCTCATCCCTTTCTTTTTCTTTATCAAGTTGCTCTTGAGTCATTCGAAAGTAAAAAGGCAAAACTTGATTGGCTACCATTACTTCATGCCTCACTCATTATTTCTTCAGTTCAACACAACCAACACAAAACAAATCAAATTGATTCCACTTTAGCCAACAAAATCACAAATCACACTTCGATAAGAAATTTCTAAACAACACCACCCCCTAGCAGAAGCGCCATTTTGATTTTAATGTTTCAAGCACACCTCATCCAATTCTAGGTGTAAACGATCGTAAATCAGTATAAAACCCAACAAAATAAGTTGGGATCGAATCCCACAGGGAGCTGTACGTGTTTCAAATTCAAATATAAAGTCGCAACAGTGATTATGGTGGCTTAAATGACTAAAGATGTTTAGAGATGATCAATGAAATTTGAAGGGTGACAATAATGTCAAGATGAAGGGTTTCTTAGTTCAGGAAACAACCTCGACAAATAACTGAAAATAACCAAATAGGTAGAAGGAACTTGGGCGTTGACCAAACAATTACTAAATTCAACCTATTAGGTATAAATTTCTAACAAAGAGTGCTAACTATTCATGGGTATAGTGGACTTTAGGTGAGGCACTTTTCTTTCGAATAATTACCCCATGTCAATTGAGTTCTCTCGAACCTCAACGTTTCAAACATAAAGATCAGTCCACAACCTCACTACATTCACTCTCTCGAGCTGAATACATAGCATGAGTCATAGAATTCACTCTCTCAAGCTAAATCCATCATGACCCACTAACCATGAGTGCTAACTTATCACTTTGGCTTTATACCTCTTTCTCAAGCAGGCATAAAACACGAAAATATATTGAAATAAACATGCAATAGAGCCGTTAAACCCCAACGATAAATTAGACCCACATTGAATTTGCATTACAATTAATAATAATGAACACCCATCAGGCCAAACTTAGCAGTTAGTCACACTGTCAAATCTTTAAGTTTAGGGTTTTAGATAATCATCATAAAAGGAAGAAATTCAATACCTATAAAATGCTCCATAGCTGGGTATTGAAAATCATAGTTCTAAGATGAGTAAAAAAAATTCTATTACAATACCCAATTGAAATCTCTTGCCCAAATTCCTTAAAATCAACAACAATAATGTTTGTGCTCTCTCTCTTTTGTCCAAAAATGACTGACTGCTTTCTCTCTCTCTCAAAAATCAATTTATACTGATTTAAGGTGTGGCTTTTCGGGGTCAATCGGTGAGGAAAGTCAGGATTCACTGACCAGTCATCGACTCAACAATCGTCCTTGTCCATCGCCTTCTTTCTTCACATTTTCCTCGTTCAAACACTGTAACTTTAAGCGATCTAGATCTGGATCACCGATCATTTCTGTGATGCGCCCTTTAGTCTTTTATCTCGCCAATTCGAGTTCACCTTGGTATCGATAGTACGTTTGGTGACATGATCTTCCTTCACCGATGCAGTCGGTGATTTGCCGATAGGGAATGCAGATCGCCTAAGTTTTTCCTATTTCAGGATCAGTGTTCTGTAAATTTAGGTGGTTCAGGGGTAATTTGGGGATTCGCCGAGATCTCTTGGCGATCGTCAGACTTGTTTTTCTCCCTTTTTTTCAGCTTGTGTTGTCCTTTTTACTTATTAGTGTCCTTGCTTTGTTCCTCAACCCATTTACCTAAAAATTACAGATTTAACATCAATTTATGGCACAAATTAAGCATTTGAGGACACTAAATCTATATACACAAAGCTCTAAATTAGTCCAAATCTTGGACTCATCAACCAATCAAGTTGGATACAGAGATAATCGATAGAAAGTAGTTGATACTTCAAGGATCTGTGAGTTCATAAGGATGAATCCTCCAAGCTTCACTGTTTCAAGTGTCATTGAGGATCCAAAAAACTTTGTAGAGGATTTACAGAAAGTGTTTGAGGTTATACGTGTTGTTGATGTTGAGCGTGTTGAACTAGCTGCATATCAACTGAAGAGTGTTGCTAGAATCTGGTTTGACTAATAGAAGAAAGGTAGAACTGAGGGTGCACCAATTTTAAGCTGAGCTGTGTTCGAGAGTGCTTTCTTGGGTCGTTTATTTCCCTGGGAACTGAGAGAGGCAAATGTCCGAGAATCGCTCACACTTAAGCAAGAATTGATGAGTTTTCATGAATATAGTCTGAAGTTCACCAAACTTTCCCACTATGCTCTGGAGATCTTTGCTGACATGATAAGCTGAATGAGTTTGTTCATTGCTGGGTTGTCTCATCAGCCAAGTAAGGAAGGCAAGGTAACTATGTTGATAGGAGATACAGACATAGCAAGGCTGACGATCCATGTGCAGCATGTTGAGGAGGACAAGCTGAGGGATAAAAAAGAATTTAGAAACAAGAAAACTAAGACACGAAATGAGTCCGGGCAACAAAAGAGTAATGCGAACCGGTCTTCTTTCCAATAGAAACATAAGGGACCTGTTTCATCATCTTTTAGTGCACCTGCACCAATCAATAGAGGTGAGTTCAATAACCAGAGTTCACATAATTTCAGAGTTAGACCTGCACAGTCTCAAGGTAGTGTGACACAAGGAGGTAATTGGGCTCCTACATGTGCGAAGTGTGGTAGGAACCACCCAGGTACTTGTCGCGATAGCTCCACTGGTTGTTTCAAGTGTGGTCAAGAGGGTCACTTCATGAAAGAGTGCCTTAAGAACAGGAAAAGTAATTGGAATAGGGACAATAGAGCTCAATCTTCTTCAGTTACTCCACCAGATAGAGTTGCACCTAGAGGAGCTACTTCAGGGACCGGCGGAGGGACAAACCATCTATGTTGTCACTGGTATGATCAAAGTCTTTACTTTTGATGTTTATGCTTTGCTAGACCCATGAGCGAGTCTTTCTTTTGTGAGTCCTTATATTTCAATGAACTTTGATATTCTTCTGAGCAACTTCTTAAGCCCTTTAGTGTTTTTACACCTGTTGGTAAGTCTATTCTAACTGAGAGAGTCTAATATGATTATACCATTTCCGTCAATCACAAGAACACCATGGCTGACTTAATTGAGTTGGATATGGTAGATTTTGATGTCATTCTAGGAATGGACTGGCTTCATGCCTGTTATGCCTCAATTTATTGTAAAAATCGAGTTGTTAAGTTCCAGTTTCCTAATGAACCAGTTATAGAGTGGAGTAGCAGTTCAACAGTGCCTAAGGGTTGTTTCATTTCGTACCTTAAGGCAAGAAAGTTAGTTTCCAAGAGTTGTGTCTATCACTTAGTCCAAGTTAATGACTGTAGTGTTGAGACACTTCTTATTGAGTCATTTCCAGTTGTGAGTGAGTTTACAGAGGTCTTTCTAGATGATCTACCCAGAGTCCCTCTTGAGAGTGAAATAGACTTCAGTATAGATATTATTCCCGATAATTTCCCTATATCTCTTCTGCCATATAGGATGGCACTAGTAGAGTTGAAAGAGTTAAAAGAGCAGTTGAAAGATCTCCTTGAGAAGGATTTTATTCGACCAAATGTCTCCCCTTGGGGCACTTTGGTCTTATTTTTGAGGAAGAAGGATGGTTCTCTTAGAATGTGCATAGATTACCGTCAGTTGAACACGGCTACTATCAAGAATAAGTATCCTCTTCCGAGAATTGATGATCATTTTTATCAACTTCAGGGAGCCACTTGTTTTTCTAAGATAGACCTCAGATCTGGCTATCATCAGTTGAGAGTAAGAGAAAGTGATATCCCTATGACAACATTCAGGACCCGTTATGGTCATTATGAGTTCGTAGTTATGTCTTTTAGTTTGACCAATGCACCGGCAACATTCATGGACCTTATTAACAGAGTATCCAAGCCTTATTTAGATGTGTTTGTTATCGTATTCATTGATGACATTCTAATCTATTCGAGAAAGGAGGAACATCATGCTAGACATCTCAAAGTAGTTCTCCGAACTTTCAAGGATAAGGAGTTATATGTATGTTTTCTAAGTGTGAATTTTGGCTTGAGTCTGTGGCATTCTTAGGCCATATTGTTTCCGGTGATGGAATTAGAGTTGATACTCAGAAAATAGAGGCAGTGTAGAATTGGCCTAGACCCACATCTCCAACTGATATTAGGAGTTTCTTGGGGTTGGCTGGATATTATAAAAGGTTCATCGAGGGGTTCTCATATATTTCATCTCCTTTGACCAAGTTGACTCAGAAAATGGTTAAGTTTCAATGTTCTGAAGCTTGTGAGAAAAGCATTCAGGAATTGAAAAAGCAGTTGACTACTGCCCCAGTATTGACCTTACTAGAAGGTACACAAGGTTTTGTGGTATACTGTGATGCGTCCAGAGTCAATTTGGGTTGGGTGTTAATGCAGAATAGCAAGGTTATAGCTTATGCCTCCAGACATCTTAAGGTTCACGAGAAGAATTACCCAACCCATGATCTAGAGTTAGACGATGTAGTGTTTGCTTTGAAAATCTGGCGTCACTATCTTTATGGTGTTCATGTAGATGTGTTCACCGATCATAAGAGCCTTCAGTAGGTGTTTAATTAGAAAGAGCTTAATCTCATACAGAGGAGGTGGTTAGAGTTACTCAAGGATTATGACATAAGTATTCTATAACACTCACCTAAGGCTATTGTGGTTGCTGATGCTTTGAGCAGGTTGTCTATAGGTAGTACCACCCATGTTAATGAAGACAAGAAAGAGTTAGCGAAAGATATGCATAGACTTACGTGATTGGGAGTTCATTTAGTAAATTCCTACGAAGGAGGAGTAGTGGTGATGAATGGGGCTGAATCATCATTAGTGTCAGAAGTGAAAAAGAAGCAAGACCAAGATCCTATTTTGCCTGAATTAAAGGTAAATGTTCATAAGCTAAAAGTGATGGCTTTTGAACAAGGGGGAGATGGTGTATTGAGATATCAAGGTAGATTGTGTGTGTCAAGGGTGGATGAAATCCAAGAGAGGATCATTGAGGAATCTCATAGCTCTAGATAGTCTATCCATCCGGGTTCCACAAAGATGTATCACGACTTGAGAGAGGTTTATTAGTGGAGTAGTATGAAGAAAGGTATTTAAGAGTTTGTCGCTAAGTGCCTAAATTGTCAACAAGTTAAGGTAAAGCACCAAAGTCCTGGTGGTATGGCTCAGAATATAGAGATTACAAAATGGAAGTGGGAGATGATCAATATGGACTTTATTACTGGTTTGTTGCGATCTCGCAGGCAACATGATTCCATTTGGGTGATTATAGATCGAATGACTAAATCATCCCACTTATTACTGGTAAAGACTATCCATTCAACAGAGGATTATGTCAAGTTATATATTCAATAGATAGTCAAACTTCATGGAGTTCTAGTGCCTATTATTTCATATATAGGTGCACAATTTACTACACAATTCTTGAAATCTTTCCGGAAAGGTTTGGGTTTGGAAGTGAATTTGAGTACTATTTTTCATCCTCAAACTGATGGTCAAGCAGAGCACGCTATTCAGACTTTAGAAGATATGTTAAGGGCTTGTATGATTAATTTCAAAGGTAATTGGCATGATCACTTACCTCTCATTGAGTTTGTCTATAACAATAGTTACCACTCTAGCATCCAAATGGCTCCATATGAGGCTCTTTATGGGAGAAGATAGAGATCTCCTATTGGATGGTTTGAGGTTGGTGAAGTTGGGTCGATAGGAATAGACTTAGTTCATCAAGCTATGGATAAAGTGAGAGTTATTCAAGAAAGGTCAAAATAGTGCAAAGTCATAAAAAATCATACACTGATGTTAGGAGAAGGGACTTAGAGTTTGAAGTAGATGATTTGGTATACTTGAAGGTTTCACCCATGAAGAGTGTTATGAGATTTGGTAAGAAGGGGAAGCTATGCCCCAATATATTGGTCCTTATAGAATATCCAAGAGGATAGTTAATGTGGCTTATGAGTTGGAGCTACCGCAAGTGTTGGTAGCGGTCCATCCAGTATTTCATATTTCCATGTTGAAGAACTGCATGGGTGATCCTTTACTTATGATACCTTCTGAAGATATTGGTATTCAGGTTAACTTATCTTATGAAGAGATTCATGTTCAGATTCTAGATCGTCAAGTTTGCAAGTTGAGGACCAAGGAGATAGCATTAGTCAAAGTTCTGTGGAGAAATCAATTTGTTGAGGAAGCTACTTGGGAAGCTAAGGAAGACATGAAAAGGAGGTACCCACATCTCTTCGTTTCCGGGTAAATTCCAAATTAAGGTACTAATCCTTTCCTTGGCATTTGTTTGAAGTTGGCTTGTTGTATGTATATTTTGCTTGTTGGGCGTTTGAGTTGAATGTTAGATGTTACAACCTTAGCCTACTAAGAGTAATATCATTCTCGTAAGGGGGAGATACTGTAACACCCCTCTATTTGAAAGAGCTTGAATTAGAAAGAACCATTTTATGAAAGAATAAAAATCTGAAATTTCGCAAGTATGTTAAGTATGAGTTTTGGGTCAACTTCAAACTACCATAACTCCTGGTACAGGATGATTTAGGTGGGCTTCAAGATATCAAATGAAATTTCTTTGAATTATCTTTCCAACGCCACCAAGTTTGCTAATTTTTGAATTCTTATGAGGGAGATATGCCCGTTTGAAGTCGAGCTGTCTGGATAAGAAAAGTCAACCGAATTTTAGAGGGGTGTTTTGGTCTTTTCATTACCCAATTAATTTATTTTGGTTTTAGGGATTTATTTTGGGTCTAAACTGAGTTATTTCAGTTTACGCATTCAAAAATCTCACTAGGGCTTTGAGAGAAGAGAAAAAGGAGAAAAGAGGAGAAAAGGTCAAGATTTCATCAAGATCAATTTTGTTCTGGATTTCGCTAAGGGTTGATCCCTAAAGAGGTATGTTAGACTTTCATAGGATTGGGTTCGCTCACCCACGCGCCAATCATGTTTATTTCAGCGAAATTCGTTCTAGAAAGTTGAAAGTTAGATAATCTTGAATTGTGTTCCTGAAATTGGCCTTCGGTATTGAGATTTTATTTTGGGATTGTTGAGTTCTTGATGAAATCGTGTCGATTTTAGAGTCGTTTATGAGAATATTCTTCTGTACATGTACTAGGTATTTAAATCTAAAGAGGAATTGAGAAAAAGAATTGAATTTAGGCAAATTGGGGTTAGAAAATGAAGAAGGAAAAAGTCGGGCAGAAACTGGGTACTAGGTCCGCATCACAGACAGACACAGACCTGTTCCTCAGAAGTGGAACTTTTCTCTCCGCGTTGCGGAGAGGTCATGGACCCCTCTGCCCCAAAATTTATTTCGTGACCAAATATTAAAATGCATCTCCACATCACGGACTTTCACCCAGACAGTAATTTCTTGATCGTTTCTCATGTTTAACTATCTAAAAACACTCCTAATCATTACGATATCCTTCCTATCACAAATCACAACCTTGAATTCATAATTCAAATTCAAGGTAGAGTTAAGAGTCAAGTCTTGAGAGTTCTTCGAGTCATTTTAAGACGTCTTTTGCAAATCTTTTAAACTTGTTTTAATACTTAAGCATTGCGATTCATAAAGAGTAGAGCCGAGTTCATTTCTTTAAAATGTTATATGGAGACTATGTATTTCCAAAGAGTAAATATTTTCACATTTAAGATGAGAGGAAACACGGATTTACAAATGTGTTTCCATAAGTAGTTTTGAGTTCAATCTCTTTTAAGAGATAAGATTTTTAATTCATAACCTCAAAACCACATAGAAAGAGTTATGTTTTTAAACATATGAGTTGAGTATATTTTGGGAGTAGATTGAGCACCGATATAGGGACGAGTTCATAATAACTCAAGTTTCCATAAACCATGTAGCCAACGTGGGTAGAAAGAGTCATACTTTTTAGATGATTCCTTAATGATTTTTAGCATAGACTAGTGGATCCACTTAGTTGAGGCGTTTTATGTCCCGACAAGCTATAGGACAGTTTTGGCAGCGTGGGTGAGATGTTGTATCATCACATAGCTCAAAGTGATGGTTATCGGTTAGAGAAACTCCCACATAATTATATTACTTTATTATATATAAATAGAGTAGTTATTGTATTTATTCAATACATTGAGTTGCTACCTATTGTTTAAATGTTTTATATAAACTGCATCGTTACTGTTGTTTATTTCTGTATTGAGTTAAGTTTCCATGAGTTGAGTAAAGCTGAGGTAAGTGTTTCTTTCAGAATTCACTTCAACATTATGTCATGTTTAGTTTTCCCCTCGCATGCTCGTACATTCAATGCACTAATTCTATTTGGCATGCATCATTTTATGATGCAGATACATGTAACCATGGTCAGCATCCAGCACTTCGTTGATCCAGTTGAGCACTCAGAGTGCGTTGGTGAGCCTCATTTCTTTTCGGAGAATCCCTCTTTACATTGTTTTCCAGAATTTTCAGTTGTTAGGATTATCGGGGGTCTTGTCCCGACATCCCTCATAGTTTTAGAGGCTTCATAGCTAAGATAGCTATAATTCGTTAGTCTTTGCATTTCAGTTGTTTTGTTACAAGACTTGGTATGCCACTTTGGCTAGCTGAATGTTTATTTTTAAAACATTCTAAGTTATTTTGAGACAGTTGAGTAGAGTTTCATTTCATTTTTTTATTAATGCTTAAAGTCTTCCACTGAGAGTCTAGCCAGACCAAGGGTTTGCTTAGGGCTAACAATGGTTCTCGAGTGTCAGTCTCGCCCAGGGTGTAAGCTCGGGGAGTGACACATAGCTTCTTCATAAATTCATGTTATTAAGATTTCATCGTCAAAATTATGAATTATATATGGGTTGATGTAAAATCTATTGGAAAGCATGAAACTTAGACAAAACAACCATGATAAGACCAAAATCAAACAATTTAACCAACCCAATTAGAACCCGTGAATAATTGAATGGAAACCTAATCAATTTGATAAAATTGAACATGGAGAATTGAGAAATATTTGGCTCTCAATGGGTGAATGAAACCTATTGATGAAACCCTACATACCTTGACGATCAAAGCCCAAAATCAATGGGAGGAATTGGAGACTTGAATCTTGAAATTGTAGACTTCTCTTGGAATTGAGAGAGAATTGAGGAAGTTGAATGTGGATGAGATTTGGGGATTTGAGTAAATGAGAGAGTTGGGAAATTTTTGGGGTGGAAGGGTAGTCATAGGATTTAGAAATAGGTATAAAATGACATAGTATAGGCATCTAATGCATATGAAAAGACCCAAATACCATTTAAAATAACTGTCGGATGGCTTCCACGATTTAGACCTATGTTCCGTAAAAGTTTCTATGGCCGGTATTAGTCAACCGTAGAAGCAACTTCAGAAACCCAAAATTCACCTTATTTACATGTGACCTTTCTATGGTCCATCTAAATTGCTACGATCCCTAGACACAATCCGTAGAACCCAAGTTCTAGCCTAAAATTTGACTAAGTCTGGAACACCCTATGGAACTCATCTACGACTCGTTTAAATTTTTACGATTTGTCGTGTCCATTCATAGGTCAAACTTCAAAAACATGAAATTCCAAAATCTTATCTCAAAGTCTACGAATTCCTTCCTACGGTCCATAGGTTGGACTCATAGAACATGCTTCAGAGCCAAAATTGCATTTTCCTTTTTCTTTTGACTTTCCAACTTCTGAGGTGTTACAATATCCCCCCTTGGTAATATTCGTCCTCGAACGGGACTCAAGCTACCATGAATAGTGTAAGAGAGAAACTAACAACCCAACAAGAATACAAATCTCATCAAAATGCACAAAAACATGGTGAATCACTCCATGCTAAATCATAACATCAATAATCAAGTTTTCTTAAACATATGCATATAGAAATATGAGAATGACTAAAACACATTAATCCGTAAAATGAACCATGAAAAACTAATACCTCATGCTAGAATAGGAGAAGAGGAAAATAGATGCAGATACCAGGTTATCATATTGGATTCGGCCTCCCAAGTAGCACCCTCAACTAATTGATTCCTTCAAAAAACTTTCATGAAAGCAACTTCTTTATTTCTCAACTTCTGCACTTGCCGGTTTGAAATTTCAACCAGAACCTCTTATAAGAAGGATTTTCTTTAACTCCAATCCTTCTAAAGGAACAATGGATGTCGTATCTCCAACACACTTCTTCAACAAAGAGACATGGAATACCGGATGTATCGATGCTAAGTCATTATGTAACTTAAGTTCATAAGCAACTTTTTGAATACCCCTCAAAATTTTATATGGGCCCACATAACGGGGGCTAAGCTTCCATTTCTTTCGTAATATCACACCATTCATGGGTGAAATCTTCAAGTAGAACCAATCATCAACATTAAATTCAAATTCTCTTTTTCTAACATCGGCATACGACTTTTGTCGATTTTGAGATGTTTTCAACCTTTTGTGAATAAGTCGAACCTTTTCCATAGCCTCAAACACCAACTCAGGCCTTATAAAAGCAACCTCACTAACTTTAAACCAATCTATAGGATACCTACACCTCCTACCATAAATAACCTCAAACGGTGCCATCTCAATGCTAGAATGATAGTTATTATTATAAGCAAACTCAATTAACGATAAATGATCATCCCAATTACCTTTGAAATCAATTACACAAGCTCTTATCATATCTTCTAAATTCTGAATGGTATGCTCGACTTGTCCATTTTGCAATGAACTATAGTTTTGAACTAAGTCTTGAGTAAATGAGTATGAGCACGAGGAGTGTTGAGTTTTTTTTTTTAAAATGAGTATAAGGGAACTAAGTATTCCCAAGTATGTAATACTTTTACATATAAAAGAGAGAATCGCTGATTTCTAAATGAGTTTACAAATTCAGAGGAGTTTCAGAGTATTACCTCTATTAAGAGAATTTTTTGAGTAGTTACCTAAATTGAGAAAAAGTTATGTTTTTAAATATTTGAGAATGAGTTTAATATATATATATATATATATATATATATATGAAAATAACTTTAGTTGTATAAATATGGTAGATTTACCAATACAGTTAGATACAATAAGGATAACAGTTCCTTGTTATATTACAAATCACGAAAGTGAGCACAACCTAACCTTAGGAAATATGTTCCTTAATAGTCTAAATGACTATAGTATAGGGAAAAATGGAGTGGAAATAAGTTACAAAAATGAAACTTGTTTCATACCAAAAATCTAAAATTCCCAAAGAAACATATTTTCAGGTATCAGTTTCTATAGAAATAACTTTCTATGATACAAAATTGACAACTTGTTGTCAAATTGATAATGGATCAGAAGCTAGTATATATATATATATATATATATATATTATTGAGATTAATATTGAGCACCGATATGGGGATGAGTTCAGACAACTCAAAATTCTCATAAACCATGTATGCCAACATGGGTAAAGGATCATACTTTTTAGATGATTCCTTATTAATTTTAAGCATATCTTAATGGATCCACTTAGTTGAGTTATTCTATACCCCGACAAGGTATATGATAGTTCTGACAGCGTGGGGGAGACGTTGTATCATCACACAGCTCATAGTGATGGTTGTCGGTTAGAGAATCTTCCAAATAAGAGTAAAGAGTTTATTATTGTATTTTTATACATATTGAGTTGATAACTATTATTTTAAAAGCTTTATATATTGCATCTTTTATTTTTTCTTCCACATTTGAGTTGAGATGAGGTGAGTATGACTTCCTAGAGTATCGATTCAGTTGCTTAAGTTTCAGCTTTCCCCTTACATGATCATACATTCAATGCACTAACGTCATTCGACCTGCATCTTATTTATGACACAATTACATTTGTTTAGGGCCATCAACATGCACTTCGTTAATCACACTGTATTCCTGCTAGATTTGGTGAGCCTCCTTGCATTACAGAGGGCTCCACAATATTGATTTGTTCTTCTTAGGTTGTCGAGGTCTTGTCCTAAAATCCATCGTACTATTTAGAGGCTTCATAGACAGTAGTAATTGAGGAGTCTTTCATCATTTCCTTTGTAATTTTATGAGACTTTGAGTTGATCACTTGTGTTTGACTAAGTATTTTTAGATATTCATTGAGTTAAGTTGCTATTGAGACATTTTGAGTTAAATCTTTCAAGTTGAAGTTCTTGTTTATTTGAGTAAGTCCTCCACTAAGTTGTGAGCCAGGCAAAGGGTTAGCTTGGGGACCAATGATGAATCTTGAGTGCCGGCCACGTCCTGGGTGTAGGCTCAGGCCTTGATAAACTTGATATGAGAACACAGAGTTCAAAAGTCCTAGGGTTTCTATGAAGCCGTATCAGTAGAGTCCTATTTATCGGTGTTGTCATGACCAGAGCCTACACCCCGGATGTGACACAGCGTACAAGACTCCGGAAAACCTCATTCAAGCCTCATAGCATTCAAAACATAATACATAAGAAAATGGTACGAAATTTAAAATCTTTAATCCATACAATCAAAAACTTTACTTAAAAACAGCGGGAGTCTAACTTTGTCTCACATGGCCATCTAATACAACTTTAGAATCAAAAGATAGGGTCACAGCCCTTCAACATAGTCTGAAACATAAAATGACATAAAAGAAACTACTAAATACTCTAATATGTTCTCGAATCTTGAGGACTCACCACTAGCTTAGAGAATAGACAATCCAACATTTACTCCAAAGAAATCACCTTAAGATCTGGAACTTACACTTTGTAAAAATGTAGAAGAAATATGGGTTAGCACAAATATGTACTAAGTATGGTAGCCATGCAGAAACCATGCTTCAAAAGGACATTTTAGTTGAAAACCATGCATTATGCCAATTTTTTTAAACATCATGAACATTAGTATAAGAGGCATAAGATACAAACATATTCAACATGCATATCATTTCAACATAATAGAACCATCATCTTAGGCAACCCTAAGTTATACTTATGCAATGTATAAATGGCATCCGATAATACCACTCACACTAAGTACCCCTTTGAGGCCACCATAGACAAGGGATATTCAAATTCAATAAGCCATGACAAGGAAAGGAACTCATAATAACCATCCAAGTTAAGCATTCATCATTTCATTAAGCATTTAAGTCAACATTCTCATTAGCATCATTATGAGCACATTCATTTCATTAGACATTAAGACATTAGAGAACACACCGTAGCCCTCTCAAAGCCTACTCGTGCAATGCATGAATGACATCCCATACTACCACCCAAACTTCATAGAACCTCTTCAGTAACCATAGCACATATCTCACATGATGGGAATAAGCCCTAACCGACATAGACCATGAGAGCAAACCATGGAATCCGGTTTCATGTCCCACACCGAAAATAGTTGGTCTACTTGCCTAAGGTAGAACCGATAACATTTTAGCTTAGGTGGATCCACTAGCTAATGACCTATGTGGGAACATAGTTATGGGATAAGAAATATGTTCATTGAAACCCGACCTAACGTGGGGAGAGCTTCCATTTTACCATATCCACTCGGGGCTAAGCTTACATTCCCATAGAGTAGTTCATTTTCATTAGCATTATTATACTTGAAAGGGCCACCACCATTAGGTCTACCGACCCAAAGTACATTACACACATGAAAGGGCCACCACCATTAGGTCTACCGATTCAAGGTACATTATTAGGATAGCTCATTGAATCCACAAGAAAGGGCCACCACCATTAGGTCTACCGAATCAAGGTTCATCATTACATTTGTAGTTCATAGACTCATCATGAAGGGCTACCACTATTAGGTCTACCGGTTCAATACATAGTCTTAGAATAATTCATTAATCATTTATGAAAGGGCTACCACCATTAGGTCTACCGATTCAATGTTCATTAAGTCAAGATACATTAGTTACACAAGAAGAGGATGACCTAAGCCTACCAATTCAATTTACATCAATCAAGATCACTTTCATTTAGACAAGAAGAGGATGCCCTAAGCCTACCAATTCAAGATGTATCATTACATTGAAGAAACCTTTCACAATATACCATCATCATTCACAAGTGTATAATAGAACTTGATTTTTTACATTACTTCAGTTGTATAGTCTCCTAAAAATAATGTATTATATTCACAGGTGGATTATTGGTCTTTCATTGGATAGTAAATCCTAAATGAGTCATACATAGGTTAGACAAACCAATAATAGAACTCGGTTTCTTACATTACTACACGTGTTTTACCTCATAATAACTAAGTATTTCATACTCAGATGGATTATTGATCTTTATTTGGCTTCTAAATCCCTTAATGAGCCTTACATAGATTGGACGGACATATAAAAGAATTTTATTTCTTACATTAATACATGTGTATTACCTCATAACGACAAAGTATTCCATACTCAAATGGATTATTAGTTTTATTTAACTACTAAATCTCTAATGGAACTAGGTTTCTTACATTACTACGTATGTATTACCTCATAATAATAAACTATTCCATACTCTGATAGACTATTGGTCTTTATTTGGCTTCTAAATCCCTGAATGAGTCATAGATAGTTTGGTCACACCACTAAGAGAACTTGAATTTTTACATTACTGTAACACCCTAGAAAAACTTTAAGCTAAGACTTGAACCGTTCTTCGTTGTGAGTAGGATTTTTCCGAGGATTTAAAATTTCTTAAGTGTTAAGGTCACTAGCTGTAGTACCTTGAGTTCGAGAAGGAATTAAATTGGAAATAGTAAAATCTGAAATTTTGCAAGTTATGATTAAGTATGAGTTTTGGGTCGACTTCAAATGACTATAACTCCTAGCTCAGGATGAGTTAGGTGTGCTACCAGATACCGTAGCGAAGATTTTTGAATTATATTTCCAACGCCACCGAGTTTGCTAAGTTTCGAGTTCGTATGAGTGATATATGACCTTTTGAAGTTAGGCTGTCCAGTTAAGGAAAGTCAAAACCGGGTTTTAGAGGGGTATTTTGGTCTTTTCCTTACCCAATCAGATTTAATTCGGTTTTAGTAATATTTTAGGGGTATAATCTGATTAGGTTCAGTTTAATAATCCTAGTTTACGCCTAGGGTTTTAGTTGAGAGTTCAAGAAGAGAAAAGAAGAAAAGAGAAGAAAAGAAAAGAGAAAGGATGAAGGCGTTCGTCGACATTCTTGAGAGTTGTTGCGGATTGTCACCATGGGTTTAATCCCTAAGAGGTATGTAAGCTTCCATAGTGTTGGGTTCTTTCACCCACACACCAATCATG